>VWZU01019431.1:522199-532444 GCA_013397095.1 Sterrhoptilus dennistouni | reverse complement strand
TTTTTTTTTTTTGCCTTTTCCAATGAAATGACTGTTCCACTACATTTAAATTCACAAGAAAAAAGACATAAGTGACCAAATAATAAAAGGTCATATTTGGTTTCCCAAAAAAACACCCAGAGGTGAAGGTCAGAGTGAAAGAGAAGAAAAAAGAAAAATCTTAATTTCATAGCTGATTCTATAAGGAAATTAACATGTAACAAAGCCTCTCTATAGCAACAATAATTGAGCTGCTATCAAATGCACACAGGGAGCCCCCACTACTGATACCACTCTGTCTTGAATAAAACCCAATAATTTTAATTCAGAACCTCTTTGAATTTTATATTTTTTACAGTCCAGAGGCATCAGCTTATATTCAACTAGAAGTCACATATACTGAAATTATGATATAGACAGAGGACAGATTTTAAATACTCCTTTTCCAGAAGACTGGCATATTTTTCAGCCCTGAAAAATATATATATTTTATAATTATAAAATTATAAAAATACTTGAAAATACAAATTTTCTCAAGTATATAAAAGTAGCTGAGAGATTTATTCTAAAGCTTCTGTTTATGAACATTTCATGTCCTAATGTTTCCTAATAAACTAATCAGTAGTACCACTTCATTATAATTAATAACCAATAAGCATATTGTTTGAGGATGCTAAATGTTTGGGCTTTTGTTTTTCCTTCTCTCACTTGCTTTTCAGCAGCCTAATGTATCTGCCTAGACATTAACTAGGCAGAGAGCTTTTGGCTTTATTGTTATTACCAACTGCATTCAGTTTTGACTAGTCCATTAAAACACTTTAGATAATTGATGCATTTGCTTGCAGCTGTGGAAGAGGCAAATATTATCCCCAACAGAATTTGACCCAGTAAAGTTATTGCTCTGTTCTTCTGCACCTTTCTAAGTAGAAACAAAACTTTGGTGCTTAGAAGTAAGTACATTAAATGTCTCGAGGACTATCACTTCCTAAAGTTTGTGGATTCTTACCCTTATTATATATCTTGATTAAATTCTTTCTTTGTCTTTCTCTTCCCACACATCCATTTGAATTCTGCCATCATTTGAGCAAGAAAAATTGTGTGCTTCACTAAGAGCAAATGGAGTTCTACACTCACAGCATCTGAGGGATGGTAAGCTCATGGTTCTGTTATCTGCCACAGCGTTTGCAATTATGAGAAAATAACTTAGAATAAAACTCATGAGAGGCACTGAATGCCCCAAAATACTGAGCAGAAGATCAGAACCTCTGAAAATCAAATCCCTACTCAGTTTGTAGAGCAACTTCAGAAGTATCTGTGAATTTCAATAAAAGACTCGATGTGGAACTTGGTGGTGATTGACAAAAGATTGGACAAGCTCATATAGCACCTACAGTCTGTTGATATCATTATTCCAACCTCCTTTTAGTGTCACACTCAGGTACATGAGGCAAGAGTAGGAAGATAAGCCATGGCAGTGATCGCTCCTCTTTGACCATTGGTGAAGAAATTGTCTGGATCTACAATAGTTTTGTGAAGAGTTTGTGGGGTTTTGCACCTCGAGCTCATTGTGAATTTTTCACCTAATTTGCTTTAGAACAGTCCTGCTGAAATAAGCCAGTCAAACAGTTAATAACCTTGAGCAGTTCAGAAATTTTGCAGTTTCCACTGGAAACTGTCTTACAGTATCAGGACTAGCTTTGGTTCCGTGCAAATAAAAATTATTGGTGTTCTGTAGGCAAGAGCCTAGGTTTCTAAAATTCCCAGCTACTGCAAATTAATACAGCTGCAACATTAAATAGATCTACTGTGATTTGAACCACCTGAAGATGACCTTTATTTTTTATGTCAGTATTCTCTAAAGACAGCCTTTGAAAATGAATCTACTTGAAAGTCTGAGTTTTTTGCTTAATATTCTGATGAATTTTGCTCTGGGGTTGCAAGAGAGAACTGATGTAGGAGTCCTACAACATCCCAAGAAGGAATACACACACAGGTTGTGTATTATATAAACATGATGAAGTAGAAATGCAAGAAAGATCTGTGCAACAAATGAGTAGTCATTTCCCACTGCTCTTTTCAACCTTAAAAGCAAAACACAGACAATGAGAGAGGTATATGATTTCACATTGAAAAAAAATTTGAAGCAGACACAAATATTTGCTTTTAACAGAAGCAATATTTCTGCAACAAATTCATATGGTATCAAAAAAAATCACTCTGGAGATCTGTAGAAAACACTCTGAAGTGATGTCATCTTTTCATTGCATCAGGTGCTCTGTTCTGGCTGTGTATTGCCTTGACTTTCTCTTTTCTTCCTAAAAAAAAGAACCAGGTAATTAAGATGGAAGGACAGGGATTTTTTTTCTGGAATTTGAGTTCTAGAGACATGTTTTGTAGCAGTAGAAGATGAAGAAGCCTTTTTTTTTTATTGCATGAATCAATGCTAATCAAATGTTTGGAGGTTTGGAGATCAGAAAGTATTTACACAACTTCTCATTCAGTCACCCTTCTGAGGATCCCCGTCTATCAATGGCAAAACTCTGTTTTTTAAGAAAGAAAGAACTCATAAGAACATGCTAACTTCAAATATATTCCATATAGTGGTTTATTTCCTACTTTTAGAGCCCCTTTCTGATTGTTTTATGATACCATTAGAGTGGAGAAAGTGGAATTATATTAGGCATCAAATTTAATTCTAATTTAACCAATTTCCCTCTGTGATGAGTCACAGAGGGAAAATTTTGTTTATGCAAAAAAAAAAATAAAATTGAGGTTGGGGCTAGGGAAAGACAGCAGTTGAGTTTTGTTTGGTTTTTATATTGTGTATTTTTCATTCTGATAAAGAAATATGCAAGACTTCACAGAAAGGCAAAAAAGAAAATGATTTGTCATAAAACTTCCCAGCCCATCTGCAAGGAAAGCAATTTCCACTGCTCTAGGTTTACTTGTAAAATAGTTCACATAACATTGATCATAACCATCTGATTCTCATCCCTCAATTTCCTGGGGTCAGGAATATTCATCTCATATATCAAGAACAAATGGCTTTCTCAGACACATCTTGGTTAAACAGATTCAGGTATTTGTATCTATGAACTGTCAGCCTTTGCATCTCTTATAATCTTGTTTTCTTTCACTGCAAAGACATTGTTAGGAGCATAAAAGTGGCTCAAATTGGATTCTGTTCTGTTTCAGTTTTGGAATACTGTAGTCAGTGCTGATATGAGCCTGCTGAAAATGAATACATTATTATCCAAAAATTCTTCTTTTTAAGCTTAATATTAGCCTAAAAATAAAAATATATACATTAGACACAACAGGGAAAAAAACAAATAAAGTTATTTTGATATGGTTACATTGCTTAGGAGTACATGACTGAAAAAAAAATTAGGAATAAGTGAAAAAATCCCAAAGTTCAACCTTCTCCACAACTTATGTGAGAATTATCAGTCATCCCTATGTAAGGACACAACATTCATCTATAACAGACTTCAGATGTAGAAGCCTGAAAAGTAGCAAGTTAGTTCAGGATAGCTTGTGATCTTTTTTATATCCATCTAAGTGTAACATCTGGTTATAGCAACTACACTTATTCCAAAAATATTCAAAGCAGAATTTGTCTTTTCCTACCCCTTGCACAGCTCTTATTTCAGCTCAGATCAGCATCCAGATCATAAGGACCTTCCTGGTTGCTGCTCCTCTCTGATGTTTGTGTGTGGAATTGTCCCTTCATCTTTCTGATGTAAATCCCACAAGGCAAAGCTCCCTTTCATGGGCCAGGCTTTCCTGTCATCACCTTTTATACCTATGCTGCCACAAAAGCCCCTTTTCATCCCCAAAACAACAAAATCAAGTCAATTCAGTGTTTCACTGTGCATGAGGCTTGAAGACTTGGCAGAGGATACTTGTCCTGGGAGCAGCAGAGCACTCGAGGAGGGCTGAAGGGAGGAATATAAATTTGAACTCAGATTTCCTGCTTTATTCCCACCACTGGAACTGCTTTGTTTTGATCCTGGCCAAGTCACTAACACCCCTCAAAGTCAGGAGAACTGACACATTTGTTCATTCTCTTCCGTGGCATCACTCCAGGCTTTTAACCACCTAGGTACCAAAAATTATGGGTTTGCCACTCTCAGGGATATTGAACTGTATTTCAGAAGTGGTATTGAGGCAACTGCTTTGTTTGGTCCCAGCTGTGTGGCCATGGCACCACAGAGATAACAGCACAGCTATAAACAGACACCCAAAATGAACAGGGACATGGAGAGCCCAAGCAGAAATTCGTGCCTTTAAGGTGTCATGAACAATCTCTACAGAAACCTGTATCACAGTTGTAATGATAAGGCTGTACAATACATTGTACAATTCTCCTTTTTGATTATGCATGCAAGTAGAAAATCCTTAAAAAGGAATGAAAATGCTTTTCTTGCCAGTTTTACTTCCTTGGAAGAAAAAGAAACAAATTGCAGACACATGCTTGATGCCAATAAGATCTTCAGGTATTTGCTTTGGAAAATGTTATAATGGAAGTTTTTGGCTGCAATTCAGTTTAGCTGCTGATGGAAGAAACAAAAAGGGGTAAAAAAGAGGTACTTTAAGGTCCCATTTTTATTCAGGTAGGAAATTTAATCCTGTACAAGCTTGAGAGGGTTCTATAAATTTTTTTAAACACAAAAGACCACTGAAAAGCAAGGGAAGGATATACAAAGAAGGACTCTTGTTTATCCAAAATGTAAAAGCAACCATAAAAGCTCCAAATGGAAAAATAATTCAATAAAAAAGAAGAAAAAAGAAAAGAACAAAAAGAGCTCTGGTGGGAACAGGCTGGTGCCAGGTGCAGGCTGCAGAGTGTGGAAGAGAAACTCCCCTGCTCCATGGCAGAGCTCTGGGAAGAAGTTAATAGGGTAAGGAGTACCTTAAAATCTTAGAATCAGAGAATGATTGAGGTTGGAAAAAAAAAAACCAACCAAAAAAACCCCAAGCAAACAAAACAAAACAAGACAAAAAACAAACAAACAAAAAACCAACCAACCAAACAAACAAAAAAAGTGGTAGTTGGAGCCTGTCTTGGACACAGAATGAAAGAATGGAGTTGTTGAGTCATGAAGAAGTGGGTCAATAGAACTTCTTCCCTAGATTTTTGGAGGGCAGCCTTTGGGCTGTTTAATCACACTGAAGAAATCCAGCAAAACCTTCCTGAAAAGAATCAAGGGGTATCATCAAGATGTTGGAATTCCCAGTGTGAGGAAGAGAATCTGTTAGATGTCTGTAAAGGGTTCTGATAGATGTCTGTAAAGGGTTCTGATACAAAAACAGAAGACAGAAACAGAAGAAATATGTTTGTATTTTATTATTTGCTTTCCTTTCATAATTTGTACAGGAACCTAGAAAACTTGACACTTAATTTAATTTTTAATCTGTACTTGCAGATGAGTTCATACTCTGAAAATTAACAGCACGGATGATGTTGTGATATGGAGAATAAACTACAAACAAGAAATCCTTCAATGAAAGGGAAGTGGCTTTTATAAAATATATATTATTATATATATGTATATAGTCCTTATATAATTTTACTTCTACTACACAAAAATAAAATACTTATAAATATGGGAAAATTATTAGATATGCTAGCAAAAGATATTCAGGAACACTCTGAAAGAAGCACGCGAAGAGAATTGAAATAAATTCAAAATTTATGTTACAAAGAATTTACAGGTTGATGTTGCAACCTCAAATAAGAAGTGTTTAATCTTTAAAATTGCCAGTAAAGTACATTTCCAGAATATTTGGCTTTAGATAAAAATTCTATACGAATGTTTATATTTTAGTAAGGTTTTTTTAACATGTCATTTAAAATGTTATAGCACATTCATATTTTGGTTTTTTATTGGCTTATTATACCAGCTGTACTCCAGCCAGGATAACTTGCCTATATTAGAAATACTTTATTTATGAAATCACAGTGTGTGGATGCAACTTCTATTGTAATAGAAAACTCATTGCCTCTCTACACCGAAGTATTTCCCATACTGTTAATATGAGAGTTTGTCACTCCAAACAGGGTTTGCTATACAGTGCCAGAACACCATAAAACACCAGTAGGGTTTGGTGATTCATAAATGCAATTTCTCCCCCCCTACTGACCAATCATCCTAGACTGCAGTGGAAGTAACCAAAAGTATGAATTCTATTGCCAACTGTTAAAACCAGGTTGGGCAGTGTTTCATTATCTCTTCCATGACCCATTCTCCCTCCAGGGGATATCTTCAGTCCATGGGCCATTAAGGCTCACTGCATGACTGATACAATTACATCATCCTATTGGGAGATGCTCCATCCACAGGGAGGAGCCCAGCATTCCTACCTGGATAAAACCTGAGATGCAGAACACCAAGACAGACTGTTTCCACCGGATTCCCAGAGGAAGACTGTACTCATCTCACCACCACTGGACCTTCAGAGGAAAGCTGCATTCTTCTACAGGATCATTGCTCCAGCAGAACCACATCTGTCACTCCAGGAGGACTTGGTTGGACTGCTCCCAACACCCTGACCAACACAGGTGTCAGGTATATTCTGACTCTGTCCGTTTTCTTTTTGTTTTCTTTTTTTGTACTACTACGTTTTTATTTTAATTTTCCTAGTAAAGAACTGTTTTTCCTATTCCCATATCTTTGCCTGAGAGCCCCTTAATTTCAAAATTATAATAATTTGAAGAGAGGGAGCTTTTCATCTTCAAGGGAGCTCTAGGCTTCCTTTGCAGACACCTGTCTTTCCACACCAAGACACCAATGCCCAGCCTGTCCCTGAGCAGGGCCTGCCACCCCTCTGCCCAACTCACCCCCATGTTACTGTTCAGCCTGAGGTGGGATGGGAGGAAATAAATACCCTTTTGGTCACTGGGGTCAGCTGTCCTGCCTGTGTCCCCTCCTAGCTTCTGGTGCATGCCCAACCTCCTCACTGGCAGGGCAGCATAAGAAGTTGAAAAGTCCGTGATTGNAGACACCAATGCCCAGCCTGTCCCTGAGCAGGGCCTGCCACCCCTCTGCCCAACTCACCCCCATGTTACTGTTCAGCCTGAGGTGGGATGGGAGGAAATAAATACCCTTTTGGTCACTGGGGTCAGCTGTCCTGCCTCTGTCCCCTCCCAGCTTCTGGTGCATCCCCAACCTCCTCACTGGCAGGGCAGCATGAGAAGTTGAAAAGTCCGTGATTGAGTGTAAGCACTGCTCAGCAACAACCAAAGCATCAGAGTGGTCTCCACATTATATTTTTTCTTAAATCCAAAACCAGAATAATTTTCCAGCTAATTGGAAGAAATTAACTTTATCCCAGCCAAAACCAAGACACAGTATTACTTGAGTCTCTGACTTCTCATCTAAAAACCCTCATATTTATTTTTTATTATTATTTATTTACTTTTTAATCTGAACTGCAGTTTAGCTGGAAGATTTTGAGATATTATTCTGTAATGACATTAGTTATAGGCTAAGTGATTATATTCTAACCAGACCTAGGATTCCAAAATCCCTTAATTCTTGTCAATGTCAAGAACCATAGTGGTCTGAAAAGAGCCAATAAGCCAAATGTCAAAAAAAACCAAAAAAGAAATAGACTGCTAAAAATACTATCATGATGCATAAGCAAGTTATACACAGAGAAAACAATTTAACATTGAAATGCAAATGTTGTATTTTAACTACTGAAATCTTGAAGAGTAATTTTAAATAAATAAAAAAAATCAAACAAAATCATTGAAATTTTTCTTTCATTCTTTTCAATGAAATCTGATTAAACAAATAAAAAAAAATCCATTCCCGTTCCAGGCTGAAACAGAGACAGACAATCTAAAGCAAAATAAATCTAACAACTTGATTAAAATACTTTAAAAGTATTATGTCCCTAAGTAATTCAAAGGATAACATCAGAAATTAGTTCATTAACTCCCACCAGATTCATCTTTCCTAAGAACTGTTCCGTTACTATGGGGATTCATTGCTCAATGCTTTGTTCAGTACTAATTTCTAATGTGAAATCTCATTAGCCATCATTATCAAAATCATTATTTCATCTGTCATAAGAATCAAGGAATTGTGGACTGGAAGGGTCTGTCTGCACCACTGAGGCCAGGCCAGTGTTCTATGAAGTCTCACTATATAAGGTCATTTTGGAAAATTAATTTTCTCATCTCTATAATCCCTCCTGAAAGGCTGTTCCCTTGGATGGCAGCCCTGAGATTGAAGCATTTTGTTCTGCTTTCCAAACACAATGTTTCCATTTGCCATTGTGCCAAGGTTGTGTTTCATCCCCAGCTCTGTCTCCCCTGCCTTCCCATGCACTCCCACCCATCCTCCTCTCTAACCTGTATTTATAGATGGCAATCACATCCCTTCTTAGCTTTTGTTATAGAAGGGTAATCAAGCCAAAATATTCTCATTTACTCATGGAATACAGGCTCTTCATTCACTTGATTACCCAAAGAATGTTTTCTCCTGCATTTCAATTAGTATTTATTAAACACTGAAAAGAATTTACACACATTTTCCAGAGGTGTCGTATCTGAGATTTCACTCTGACAGAATTTTATTTTTATTATTATTTACTTCCTCAGTAAATATTTGTGATGCTGCATTACATTTGCATTGTTCATGTCTGTTACCAAATGTGCCACACTCTAGTCCCTCCCTGGAATGCAATATTGCCATTCCTACAGGTGTTGAGTAGATTAATCTGTATTCAAAACCCCTGAATTTTGCCAGTGACACCTGTCAGGAAGAAATTGATCAGCTGGTTCTTCTTGTTTCTTCACTTATCATTCCTCTGTACTAAAGGATAGAGAACACTGTATTCATTCTTGATCCCTTAACCTCCAAAGGCCCTGAAGAACCTCTCTTGACAGCCCTGAGGCTGCTTATTGCAACTTCATTGCTGTCTACATGGAAAGCAGTAATGGATATCAATCCAAGGGCCATGCCAGGAAGGAAGGTTTTGTCAAGAATTGGGTTCAGTTGGTATTTTGGGCCTTCTGCTCTCCTCAGAAGGGATCTCCTTAGACAATGATTCATCTTTATTTCTTTATGGAAGTGTGTTGAATGCAGGGTACAGGCCAACTTAACCTTGGAGTCACTTCCAATCTGTAAGGAACATCTTGCACATCTTTGTTTGATCCTACTTTCAGAGTCTTGTCCTTGCTATACGAGGGCATCTAGAAAGGTAGAGATGTGCCTGCTGCCCAAGGCAGGAATTTGTCGCAATTATCTCCTGTCTCTTAATTCCTCAACTCACTCACCTCCCCACAAGCTCTGTCATGGAGCAGAGGAGTTCCCCTCCCTGGGCTCAGTCCCAGAGTCATTCTCCCTGCTGCAGTTGTGCTGTCATAGGAGTAGGGACCAGCCTGCAGCTGGCACTGGGATGGCACCATGGTCCCAGCAGAGCTCAGTCTGGGCAGCTACCTCAGTCAGGGTGGGTGTAGAGATGAGAGAGTTCTCCTATCATTCTACAAAAATCAGAATATTCTTCATGAACCCTATCAGAAAAGACTGCATCTGAAATATATATATATATATTCAGGATAGAACTCATCCTACCTATTTCAATGTCTACTTTATGGTGAGACAAACCCGTTGCAGAAATGCACATTCTTTTCTTTTTAATGCAAATATAGCCAAGGTAACTAATAAGTCAGGTGGTATATCTTAGGTGTATTGTTGAAATTCTGTATCATTGAATCACTGGATAACAAAGTATTTTTAGTTCTTGAGACTCTCCAGTTCTCTACAGTACTCTACAATCCTCATTTTTCTCTTCTTGCACACTGCTCAAAATACCTTAATCTTTGTGCTGTTAAAGGCCTTTCTCCTGCATATTTGCAGCCTATTTTTCCATTGAAACTCTTGAATCTTTTCCTCAGTAATTGAGGCAGTTTTTCAGTGGCTCTTGGGCAGTGTATTTCCTTGTGTTTCATGCTGTTGTCACACAGTTATTATGTTCATTGCCTCACACCTGCAATCCCAGTGCTGGGTTTTCATGGGGCATGGCTGCCACAGCTGGAGACACCTGCACCTGATCAGGCACATCCATTCTACACTAACAGCATCATAAACGGGAATAAACTATGTCAGCAAAGACATCTTAATTGTTAGCACTCAATGCACTGGAGAGAACATTGAGAGGAGGATCCTTCTCTAAATACAGCACTGCTACTCTGCAGCCAACTTCTGCCTTTCCCTTCCCTTCCCTTCCCTTCCCTTCCCTTCCCTTCCC
>VWZU01019431.1:492000-522171 GCA_013397095.1 Sterrhoptilus dennistouni | reverse complement strand
TCTTTTGCTTTCCTCCAAAGGAAATTTTTGTATGTCTTTGTCATCAGCCATGTACCTGGTGTGTAGAGTTTTGTGCAACACTCACTGTTGTCAGTGTCTTTTTACAATCTCAATTGCAATTTATCATTAAATTGGTTTATCATGAATTTATCAACAACATATCACAAAATAGTCATTGGAAAAAAATTATTGCAAAAATCAGTAGTTCCCATGAGTTCATGTTGAGATCAATTCCTCAAAGCCTTAGATTCTTAGGAAAACTAAAAATAAAAAAGTAAACAAGAGAATAAATTAAAATTCTTACTATGAAAGTAAAAGTATAAAATAATTGGACAAACTAGGAGATGATGAGAGATAGAGTAACATTTTCCAAGTATAACAGTGCAGTCAAAGAAGATATTTCCTATTTCCTTCATCCTATTATAGTGTCTTATCATCTGTTAAAAAACAAAGCAAGCAAGTAATCAATAAACCAAACCTACTTTCTGAAGTATTTAATAAGTTGCAGGTTGTGCAGAATTAAATGTCACATTTTATTCAGTATTATTGGTCCAAGAATTTCTCTGTTCATGAGCTATATTCACTGCTAGGCTATTTTAACACATTTAGAAATAGCTGGCTATTCTTGTTTGGTGAAAAAGTATTTTAGTCTTCAATTATTACTTCTAATGTGAGCAGATATATTTTTGTCATGTTAAATAAATTAGGATCTACAATGAATAATATTTCTATATAATTAGATTTGATTAATCAAATGTGAAAAGCATGAACTTTCTTTTCTTCATATTTTATAACATACCTCTGCTTCTAAGTTGATCACATCTTTTGGTCCTTTATTGTGAAAGATGACAAAACATTTTTGATGCTGGGTACTTGAAACCTGAGTCCAGAATCAAACTCAAGAGAAGCAGATTGAAAATTATTTGATATTTTAGAAAACTTATTCATATGTCCGAGAGAGCTTTGGTTTATTTTTTTGGCACTCAGAGCACACTGCATATTTGTAAATCAGTAATTTCTCAATCTTAATAACAATACTAGTTCATGTTTGAAAATTCCATTTTTGTCACTAAAAACCTTTGCCTGGAAAATACAAAATATTAGAATTCATGTCATATTTGCAAAAAATCTCTCTGTTTGGGGTTTCCCCCTCTCCCTTTATCCTTCCTTTTCCCTGCCTATGCTACTATATTATCCTTTACACTTGGATAAGTTCCTAACGCTGCTTTAAGCTCCCTGTGACCATGTCTAAGTTGAAACCATGAAGTTCTGGACTTCTGGATCTGAGCACATCTCCTGACTGTTTCATGCATATGAAAGTGAAAATTCTGTGTCTTACAACTTCATTGTAAAGGAAGCTCAGTTTGCAGAGAATCTGTAACAAGTTCTATCAGATTCCCAATCTTGAAAAATGGATTCTTAAAGGTAGTCAAACATAAAGGTGAATTTGAACAAAGTAAAAGTACCAGGAGTAACCACTTAGTATTTCCAGAACTTCTGTTTATCACCTGTGCAAAGTCAAAAATTGGCATTTAATCCTCCAATCCTCAAGATGCATCCAGACAATACAGTGTTGTAACTGAACAAATTTTTTATGTAAAGGTGAGTATTTATTAACATGGAAACTAGAGATCACCACAAGAATTTTTAGAAGACTGATAAATCAGATAGGCTTCAAATTTTAATGGGATTTTTAATATTTACATTCATTAGATGACACTCTGTGCTAATGTTTAGTCACTGTCTTTTCACTAAAACTGTTAGTCTTTTACACTTAATCTGCTAATTACCTCTGGCTATGACTTCCATGAAAATGATACTGATGGCCAGCCCTTGATGGCTTGTGGTCTCCCAGGTGCAGGATGAAGAGCTCTTTGATGAATTAAGTCAAAACACGAGACATTCCCAAATTTCCTTTTTTTTCCTGTGGTTTCATACTGCTTTTCCCCCCTCCCAGTGTGGGAAGATGGGGATCTCATCTGCCCCCAAGGTTCTCTTTCTCATTTTGGGTTTTTCAAGTCATGTTTTTCTTTAATGGGCAGGGTGTCCTTCCTCTTTGCTGTCTCTTGTGCTATTTTCTTCTTCCTTTTCTTACAAATTCTGATCTTTCTGTCATACCTGTTTTCATGTTTCCTCATATCTCAATTTTTAGGCTCTTCATATGCACGTTTAACTCGTGTTTACTCAGCAAATAAAGAACATCTCCCTCTTCCAATATACAAGAAAAAACTTGTGATTCAGTGTGGAAACTTTGTTATTTTGCCTAATACTGTCCTTTTTGTTAAAAGAAACTACCATAAGAGTAGAAATTTAGGAATAACTTTGTCCTGAAAATCACAGTTATTCTGTGATGCCTAAAAAATGTTGAGGCATGAGAATGGAGAAGATGCAGGACTGCTACTTCTAAAGAGGATCCATGTTTTTTTTAACTGCTATCCTTTTTAGTTTGTTTTCTTTTTCTGTCTCCATCATTGGTCCCTAACTTTCTGTTGAAAAAGCCCTTACCCTTGAGAATACTGCCTTGCTCTTACTGTCTGTGCAACAAGGTTTTAGTCTAAGATTTTTGATATCCCAGTAAAATATCCCAGTAAAAAAAATTGACAAAAAATAAGAGATTTATACACGATACGTTATATTGTTATAATAGAAGTAAAAATAGAAATGGAAATACAAATAATAGAACTAGATATAGATCAGGATGTCTTATAAGTGGCATATCATCTCTTTTGCCTAAAATAACAAAATTTTAAAAATTTAGGTATAAATTAGTTGTTATTCATCACTTAAGACTGAATTAACATGTAAGAAAAGTGGTGTTACAGCCCTTCCAGCAGCCTAGTGAAATCTGTGAAGAGATGATTGTACCTGCCACTGTGCTCAGACCCAGAAGTGCAAGATTTCTTTTTCTTCAGGTAAATTGGGAAGGCACAGCAATGTAAAAGTGTGAAATCTGGTGTTATTTACTGTTTTATAAAATAACTTTTTGTTGAAAGTCTGTTTTCTGGTGTGTGCAGAGGATAATGACAAAAAGAAAAAAACCCAAAAAACAGGAAACTAATAGAGGGTACAGTGAAAGCTTTCTTTCAGCTTAGCCAAGCTTATTGAATTTTATGAATGAACCTCCAGTTTTTTTATTTTTTTCTTTTGGTTTCTGTGCCTGCAGCAGGATTAGCAGGTGGGATGTCCTGAAAGGATGCTGAGAAACATTCTGAATCAGTCTTTTTCTTTATCTTTTTGTTTACCAAGCCCTGTGTTACTTTGTGCTTTTCTTTCACTTCCTACACGAGTAGTATGTGTTAAAGAAGTGAATGAGACTACTATTACTCTGAAAATTAAGTACAATATTGTTGGCAAGAAAATGAATTGCCATTAAAAATCTGTCTTACTCTGTCCTGGCTACTTTTTATTTTAAAATTAATCTATACTTTATTTGTAATGTGAAAGACATTAGGTTAACATTAGATATTAGGAAAAA
Organism: Sterrhoptilus dennistouni; assembly: GCA_013397095.1. Lineage (NCBI taxonomy): Eukaryota > Metazoa > Chordata > Aves > Passeriformes > Zosteropidae > Sterrhoptilus > Sterrhoptilus dennistouni. Next base: position 518,696 of record VWZU01019431.1, on the reverse strand, counting down.
AGGCTTTACTGTGAGGGTTGTGAGGCCACCCTGGCACAGGTTGCCCAGAGAATCTGTGGATGCTCCGTCCCTGGAAATGTCCAAGGCCAGATTGGATGGAGCTCGGAGCAACCTGGGATAGTGGAAGGTATCACTGGAAGGACAGCTGGGACTAGAGGATCTTGAATGTCCCTTCCAACCCAAACCACTCTATATTTCTACAGTCCTGTGATTATGCACTTGCCAGAGTAGTGTTGGGATTTTAAGAGGGTCAGGACCACTGAGAGATGTTAAGTACATGATTTATTGCCTCAGTCTCTAGGGGTGAGAACGTCTTCACTTCATATGCCAGGAGCTGGTGGTCAGTGGTTGTCAGTGGTCAGTGCTCACAAAATCACAGGTTACAAGGTCTCTTAAAGGTTAATAAGCCAATAAACTACTGCCACAAAGAATGTTTTTACTTTCACACCAATCCCTAAGTAATTTGTCTTATACGTCTCTGCCACAGTTCAGACTCTCTTGACCAATCATCTGATGACACACAAACTTACAGTACTACATCTTACGACTTCTTGTTACCTTTATAACTACTTCTATGTCTTAAACTTTAAACTCTAAAACTTTCCACTACCTACCTTAGTATGTCTCTGCTTAAACTACAAACTCACATTCTTACTTATGGTCTCTAAATTTGGAAGCCTTTTCCAAAGTCTCAGATCAAACCCTGTATTCTATGCTGTATTTGGGCCTCCATGCACAAGGTTTTGAAAATTTTCCATGCCTTGATTTCCCACGGAGTAGTTCCATAAGTCTGTCCACTGGTGTAATCTTGCATCCCAGCTACAGCTTCTGTTGTTCCCTCTCACTGATTCTCCATTCATTATATTGGATGACTTGACATTTCAGACATTCACCATCTCCTGGCTCAGGGCTGAACTTAAGAAATCATTGTGTAAATAACTGTTCTTATTTTAAGGAAAGCAGTGACTTTGACACAAAAAAAGAAAAAATGAAGCCCTTGTAGATCAAATGGTGCATGAAGGAAAGGAACTGCTGAATAAAGGTGTTTAAAATGGGAGAAAACTTTGACAAACCAGCAGCTGCATCATTTTGAGATCTGCCATTTTTAACAGGCCATTTTTTTTCTAAATTGCCTTTCTCTGAAGTCTCTCTTTTCAGATTCTGCTCGCTATGCCATCCTCTGAGTAAGTCTCTCAGCACTTCACAGTGCCATTTGGCAGGGTCAGACTTTCAGCTCCACACTGATCTCCATCAGGAGTTGGATAGCACGAATCCAAGATACAGGAAAGGGAATGAACTAATCTGGTCTGACTTCTAATAGAGCACAGGACACCAAAAAAAGAACGCCAATGATGATATTCCTACCTAAAAATTAAATAGTGCTTGGTCTTAATATTGTAACCAGAACTGTCCCTCAACTGGTTTTGTCGTGTGATGACTAGCACATTCCAAAAAAGTTCATGGGCCTTCCTCAGAGCTGGTAAAAATCCATCCTAGTTTTCCGTCTCCTAATTTTGATCTGGTTAAGTAAATCTTTTACAGACACCATATCCCACCCCATGTAGGTATAGATTTCAGTGTTTCATTTATTTTCTTTCTTTTTTTTTTAATGTTTTGTATCTCCTTTTTCTAATCTGAATCCATCTGACACGACAGTCTTTCTTCTTTTATGGAAAGGTGTAAATTTTAAGTCAACAAGATAAAGAAATAATAAAAATAGAGAGCTCAAATATTTTGGCATTTGTGATTCTTCAGCTTGAGAAGGGAGTCACCAAGAGGGTGACTTGGCAGCTTGACCATTTTAACTTTAAAAATTAGTTTGGATGAAACACTATAATTTGCACTGCTGGTAAAAGCCTTCCATTTTCAGGGAGAGCATAATAAACAGTCTCTCAGATCTGTATTACAAGGATATTATTCTCCCACATAAAATTATTTGTTCCAGTATAGTTTTTCAAAAACAACATTTCTACTTAATGTAATGTTTGCAAGCAGAGTTAAAATAATATTAACTCTAGGTATTTGCTCTTTATCCCCCTCAGCTATTTTCAAAGGTTTACTTTGTCACCTTTTAGCTCTTTTTGAAGCAAATCTTGAACAGCCCAAAGCTGTACCAAGTCTAGAAATAACATGCAATGGATTATTAGCAAACAGAGCCGAGGAGTTTTGACCTCTCAAATCATATAGACAAGGGAGCTGCTAGAACTTTGATTTTTCTGTCATTTGACTTCTGTACTAGATCTGTATCACTTCTTGTTGTTTCTTTGAGCAGGCTGATCAGTCAGTGACTGCAGATGGAATAGAATCTTTCACTCAAGCATGAATGTCATGCTTGGGCAAAAAAAAACAGAAAGGGCACTGGAAATTTAAAATAACCCCTTTGAAAACTGTTTTTTTTGCACAAGAAAATTTTCTGTCAATATTCAGCAAAATTCTAACACCCAGCTTCATGACAGTCCCTGTATAGAGATAAATGTTTTATATATAGATGGGGATAGCAATGTAAAGGGAGCTCCATACATGCTTGGATCCTATCTCATTGCAATGTAAGTGGTGGTTTGGTGATACATGGAATGTAAATGTGATGTAAAATAGAATAGGAGGGAATAATGAGCTTAACTCCTCCAGTTTTGGTTGGGGAAAAAGTTGGCATCTCAAGCTAATTAATTTTTCATCAGTCATGTTGGTAACACTATCTTAAGAAAAATAAGATCTTTAATAACTTAGCTACAGGGAGACTAAATTTATCTACAAATCAGAACATTAAACTATGCAGAATTTTGCATTCAGCTATAGAAAAGTGGAGGTTTCTTTCTTGGATCAATGGCATAGTATATTTTTCCAGTTGCTTTCAGCCTTTTTTTTTTCCATAGCTTGCACTTGACCTGCATTTCTGTAAAAGAATCATTTTTCTGAGAGGAGCTCTGTCAGAGCCTGAGGTGGTGTCACTCAAGACTAACTGCAGATCATGTAACAGTAAAGCTTTATCATGCCAAGTGCATTTAGGCAGAATACAGATCTATTGTGTTTTAAACCCATGAATATGATCACAATTAACTCTAACCATGAGCTTTACTCTGAGAAAAATTCAACAATCAGCATCAGTTGAAAACCCTTCAGTGACAGGAAGATTAATTACAATAACGAATCTGAAGACAGAGATCACAATTGAGAAGATTCAATTCAAATACAAAAAAGAGACAATCAATAAATAATATTATTGTTTTGTTAAAATAAATCAAAAGAGAACAAAAAATTATTTTGATTATATTAAAAAAATAAAATATTTTCTTACATAGTCATGTTTAGCTGATACTTATTGAATTTTTATCTAAGTCCTTATTATATCTAAATTTATTTTTCTGAATTGAACTTGCTTGAAAGTTTAAAAAGTCTGAGGAAGGTGTACAATAAAAGGACCTGTAAATAATATTAAGAAAATACTATACAAACTCACTATGTTATGTACTTCAGTAAAATTTGATGCCAGTGTTCTGTTGAAATTATCCAGCCCTCCTGCCTAATGGTGACTTTCTCTTTTTTTTTGCTGAAGATTTTCTCCTCACATACACATATTAAAAGAGCATTTCAGCCTCTGCAACAATATTAGAATCTATACAAATATATACATGATTTGTATGAGCACGCAAAATATATTAATATATTTCCAATATAACTATGTCATAGAAACCAGGCTGAATATACTTAAAAAAATTAAAATTGAATGTTCTAGTTAGTAGGATCTAACTGATAAAGTTTTGTGGTAACTAGTTTTCTTACCCTAGAAAATATTTACAATTTAAAAACAATTTCTTCCAAAACAGGCATCAAATCTATCAGAAATATGCCTGTACTAAAAAAAGTTTAAACCAAAGACTTGGAGCAACTTCAGCATTTCTGTACTTTTTTCTGTGTTTTTACAGAATTTACAGTTTTTACTTTCTCTATGTTTAATTGCTAGTTTGCATTCCAGATTAGCATTACACAAAAAAGGCCAATTTTTTAAAAGCTTGAGAAAAGTTGTGATTAACAAAAGCAGCAAAATTTATTGGCTTAGATAAATTGGCAATGACCAATTAAAAAAAGAAATCTTCATCATATTCTCCATCCTCTTGTGTGTTTCTTGGCTTTTACAGAACTTGACACAGTGATTTCTCAGTCCTTGATGGGATGCACTGGGTTCCCAGCACATCCCAACTGATCACAATAGGTCACAATTAGTGACATTGAAGGTTTTCTTTTTGTACAATTATTCAATTAAGTTATATTTAATATTATTTATTTTAGTTTAGAAGAAGCTCGTTTAACTTTTGAACTAGTTTTTGTATTTTGTAGCCAGGTGGAAGCTGTAGCAGAGATCACTCATTATTCAGGGAGGTGTGATGTGCCCAGTACTACAGGATAAAGCCCTTATGTCAAACTGTAAAATGTCCCACAGTTCATTGATTCCATCAATCAAAATGTGAGGCTTATGAAAAGAAAAGATCAGAAAATGGCAGAAATCCATGTGATGGATAACGATAATGGTCAGGGTGGTCTAGCAGGCATGGGTGATGCCCTCCTGGCTCAAACTGGAAGACAGATGTGTATGGACATTTATAAAATTATTTCAGGAAGATAATTTGCAATAAGTCTCCACAACAGGGCTTTTTCAAGATAGCCAAGTGCCTAGTCTTCAAACAGAGAAGGGTTAAAATCATGTTCCTGAATGAAATGGGAATGAAGTGTAGAAATAAATCAGAAATAATCCCGTTCTGTTGATTTGGTTCTTTGTTTATTTGTATTTTAAAGTGCTTATTTATTTGTTTGTTTGCTTGCTTGCTTCTTTTAAAAAAAATTTGAAGCTGATCCTAAGGTACACCAATGTCCTAATAAAAGCATCAGAATGCTAATAATTCTGTGCTGATTGAACTGCCTGTCAGTGAATTTGGCATTGATGAAAAAGTCAGTGCACTTAATTGTCAGATTTATGCCACCTGAAATGGCAAAACTAATAGAAGTAAAAAGGTAAGAAATAAACAAGCTTGTTGATATTTTATACTTTTATTTCCCTTGTAGTCTTTCATTTAAAGATCAATAGCTATCAATCACACAAGCTAGAGGATTTTGTAGGGAAAAATCAAAACAGGCGAAATTAATTACTAATAAATACTTTTTAGATATATTAAAAAAATTCTTATATGTATCATGTAAGACATGGCATAGACTTTAATTTATGTAATTCTTACAAATAACTGTTTCTCACATTTTTTATTATTCTGTTAATAGAAGGAAAAACTCATCTGGGTCAAAAAAAAGGTCCCACGTCAAATCAACACTTTTGTATGTTTGTATACTTGTGTCTGTGTGAATATATGAATATACATTCACTTATATAAACAAAATAATTGGTAGATTGAAATACTTATTTAGAAAAAGAGGGAGTTTATAAAGGGCCTGTTATTTTAATTTTTAGCTAGGTTTTTTTTTCCTCACTTGGGATTTATTTCTAGGTCTATGGTCTTCCTTTTTCTTTTTTCTTTTTTTAATTGATTTAAAAATAATCTGTTCTAAAACAGTTTAAACTGTTTAAACTGTTTGGCTAGATTCCTCAGGCTCACTGTGTATATCTTTCTATTGTAGTTAAATACAGAAACAGTTTTTTCAATGGCTGATGTGAGTCAAAACAAGCATGATATTCCTGATGAGCACGGAATTCTTAAATAATCTTTTTAATTTAATCACCATGGTTGACTTTATCTTACCCCTTAACTCACTGCACTTTCCACATTTTACCCTCTCACACTGGCAGAGGGGAAGAATTCCCTTCAGTTGTATTTTCTGAAATCACAAAGTAAGTTTTTCTGAATATTTCTCCATCTGGGTCTGCACAGCAATTCCCAGCAGGAAACCAGAGCAGCAATTTTGCTGTCAGGAAATTGCCTTGCACCAACCATTTCCTGGTTTTAAAGAAGTGGTTCTCACACTGGTCAGATACTGAGGATTGGATGAATCTGGCTTGGATGAATGTGAAGTCTAAGCACCTTAATGGAGTAAGTTTAGTGAACTGCTCAGCTAACACTAAAAAAGAAATATTCTCTTACAATAAGAGTCGAAAAAATTCAAGCAACTTCTGACAGCTCCAGGGTGGTCCCACAAGACCTTGAAAAGTTGAATCTAAATTAAAGGGCATTGAGTTAATTTGAGAGATGTCTACATGCACTCTGACTAACCTTATGACTATTTTAATTTATCTGAGCTTTTGTTCTTTATCTGTGCAGAACTGCAAGATTTTTTGGGCAGGAGTGCTTTTACAAAGATATATAGATCCCTGCAGTGGGGACAATCAATTTCTAGGTTACCTTTTATGGATGATTGTACTAGGAATAATAATTCTAATTCAATACAATAGCAGAAATTGGCTGAGTAAGAGCTGTGGTATTGGAAGAAAACAGTTTAGTTTCAGCTCTATGCAGGTTATTAATGACACAGGCCAAGAATTAACCAGCCTCATTCTCTCACAAATCAGCAGAGATAAGATATAATTTTTCTACAATAATTAATTAACCACTTCCTGCTGTCCTCTCCATATTTAAAAGCCCAAAACACACAATATTTACTTTTGATTAAGCAGCTATTCTTGTTTTGAATCCAGAATAACAGAAATATGGCATTTCCCTTTATTATGAAAGAATGCAATCAAACATATTCTGCAAAGAATTAACCTGAAATTTTATTTCTAAAAATAAATAAAATGTCTTGCAAAGGTTAAAACTCTTAGCTGGAAGATTCTCTTCCTCATATAAATGACCTAAAGGATAAAGATAATAAACAGGACCAGATGATATTTTGTGGCTGTTCCTTTAATCAAAGCTTTTAGGAATAGCAACAAGATAGTGAATTTCATAAAAAGGCTGAGATGGCCATTAGCCTACATCTCACATTGGAGAGTTTAAGAATGAAAAGGTAAACTGGAAAGACTTTTTTGCTTTGCAAACCACTGCCAAAAACATTCTTTAAAACAATCTGGAATAGATTCAGGGCCAGCCATAATCAAAAGGCCTAAATATGGGCATCTAGTGCTGTTTGGGATGCCCTGGAATATCAGAGGCATCTTCTTGGGACTGGTAACTCCACTGCACATACAAGGCACATAAGGACTTTAGCAGAGTGAAATACAGAGAGAAGAAATGCTCCATTGATCTTATTCCACCATATAGCTGCTTTTTTTAAACTGATTATATATATATATATCTGCAACAAAGATACCTTAAATTTCATTTACCCCATTTAGAGTCCTGAAACTCTGTTTCTTGTCAGGAAGCAAAAAGGGCACTTCTAAGGGTGGAGTTTCTCTGACTTATCATGACAATGTCTTTTTTAGTCCCAAACCTAGATGCCTTTACTACAAATGTTTATATTATATCTCTTGAATCACGCCCTGTGACATTAATGCTGGTTTTTGTGTTGGAAGAGTTTCACAGGAGATCCTGAAAATGACACAATGTGTAATACAAGTCAGAAGGTTCTCATCCCAAGTAATCATTAAAGAGAGGCCAGGAAATTGCCAAAAAGATATGATACATCTGATTTAATGGGGGCATCTGCAGGGAAAATACAAACAGATGAAGGCAATAATTCCAAACAACCTTTATGGTTGATGAACTGTTGGTCAACACAGTAAAGACAGTCGAGGATGTGATTCATTCCATTCAAAAACTGTGCCGTAAATCATTATAGGAATTTCATCTTGAATCCTTTTGAATCTGTCAACATGAACTTTTTGGACCACAGAGGGGGCCAGGGCACCTGTGACATATCCAGGTGTGTGCTCACCCAGCCTGTTCTCAGGACACATGAGGAGACCAGCTCTGGTTCCCAAAGCCCCACAGTCGTGTTTGGAGTGAACACACTCTGTTAAACTGGTCTTTACTACTTATTTCATCAAAGCACTCCTTAACCAGGATGTAGCTTTTCTTTCCAAAGAAAACATAATTTCAAGTTATCTACCTTGCTCTGTTTGACAGCTTTTATTAGTTAGAAAGGACAGGGGGACAACACAACATGGATGTTTCTACTGACAAAACAAATTATGTAGTGCATTACACAGGGATCAGTGAAGGCATAATTCTACCTGCACTGAACAAGTCTTATTGTTCTTCATCTTTTATTGTTTTCTTTTGCGAAATAAAATGTGCTGATCTATTATTAATATTTTTTCATGGCTACTGTTACAAATTTCCCACTTTTCATTTAAAATGAAAGTTCTCATAAAAAATACAGAATGTTACATAGTCAAAAGTGGTAGAAGCTTTCTTTGTAACTCAACAGGAAACAATTATGAATTTATTTATTTATCTGCTATGAAAAAAGATCTTAGCAATTTCAGGTACAAACAGCAAAACCTTAAATATTTTCTTCTCTTGTCATTGTTCTGAAAACTTTTTTGTGCAAAATGAATCTTTGCAAGGATATAAAATATTTATTCTAGATTAACGTGCTGTCATTCTATCACAGTTTATTGAGTATTTTGTTCCTGGGTTCCATAAGGGGATTTTGGAGAGACAGAATAACACATTGCTTACCACTCTTTGAGAAAGAAATATTTTGACAACTAGCTTGATGAACTTGATTTTAATTTCATATAATATTTTGTCTATGCCTTAATAATATCTTTCATTAAAGGTATAAATTAATAGATTTTGATTATTTTATTATGCAAGTAGTAGGGTATATGTGAAATGCTCTAAAGTGATGCCAAAAAAAAAATACTCTGTTGAAATTTGAATATTGAAATTCTGACTAAGGGTCTTGGTATTGAAATTCAGAGATGAAATTCTAAGCTTTCTAAGGTTTGAGTTCTACCAGTTGCCGCCTGACCCAGCTGTAAATTGATTCCTTATCAGTCAGGTCGAGCAGCCAGTGAATGCCACATTGTTCTTTTGAGTGCTCTTGGTCTCCAGAATTGATGTGCCATTCTCAAGCTTCCCTGACTCAGAATGGAAATTTGAGCTTATGAATTGTAGTTTTTTTATTTGCCATTCAAAAACAGGCATGTACCAGGGCCATTGAGTACTACTCTTGGAGGTAAATAGCATTTTCTCTTGGATAAAATGATATTGTAAAAACTTTTTCATTTAATCCATAGGGTTATTATTTGCAAAAGAGATTCAAGAAATGTGGTTAAATATCTGTACTGACCAACGTGATACAAACTGTCACTGTGACTCAAATAGGAATGAAACTAAAACAGTCAATATCTTTTCATTGGGCTGGACCAGAAGACAAATCTTCAGACCACCAGATATTCCCCAGAGCCTCAGAAGAGCATGGCAGTCAAAAGACAAGTTCTGTCAGGAGTACCAAATAACTGATGTTTGATCTGTTTGTCACTTGACTTTGTGTTTTAGTGAAGTTCAGTCAACAACACAGTGTAACTACAAACAGAGCCTGTACAGACAAGTTCAATGATATTTTTATTTCAAACAGACTGAACTGGCAGAGGCTGCAGACACTTGATACAGCAATGGCAGAATACACTGTGGTCACGACAAATGGTTACCCAGGTGCTGCCATCTGTTAGGTGTCCTGACAGGTCCCTCTTTAACAGAAGAGTTCTGAAGAAAATGACACAGGGATGACCTGTGTCATTTCCATACTTTTCATGAAAGCGAATCCTTCCAAGGGAGCTTAATGAGATTTTATCTTCTATTTTATCAAAGCAAATCTTATCTTCCCTTCTTTTACAAGCAAATATGTGTGCAGATCTGGTGTCATCATGAGTAGCATTTGGAGTCACCTTTGAAGGCAGAAGTGAACACTTGAATTTTTCTGTGAGTTGTCAGCCCTCCCTACTCCCTCTGAAATGCCCATCACATGTGATAGGAAGAAACACACTGTGACATTTCATTTTATGTAACATTTGGTGAATTCTTCATGCACAAATTAGTTACACCCAATAAACAAAAACAGTGATCCATGATCCACATGCCAAACACTCCAACTTGAGATATGTTCAGTGTTGGGGGTTAAACAATGATAAAGAAAGCAACTGAGCTTTCAGAAGGCACATCCTCAAATTAGTCTTTAATTTTGAGAAGGTCATTTTAGTTTCCTTTATGTAAAACACCCCAGATATTCATCTACTTGGAATCACTGGTCACCTCTGAAAACTACACTCAGATCCAAACTCCCTCCTAGACACATTTTTATGTACATGTATTGATAAACACAAAGAGCAGAAAAACAAGAAGAAACAAAACAAGGTTAGTAGAGTGATGTTTACAGATGCCTGCATCAAGATAAATGTGTTCTTGCATCAAATGCAAGCCAAAACATGTGAAATACTTATGACTATATGTGATACAAATCATAGAGGAATTCCTCTATGAACAGATTTTTATTTCTCTTAAAAATCTTTCAAATAATTTATGTGAAAGAAGAGTACTTTCTGGATCATTTATAGGCTGAATAAAAATATATAACTTTCAAGAATACAGTCTTAATTAGTGTATTGATGCGTGCCTGTTGAACATGAAAAATAATTGTGTTGGAAATTTTAGGGTTATCAAAAGTATGTTTTCTTTTACCTTTCGTCTGACATATTTCCAAAAAAAGTCATAGAAAAAAAAAAAGAAAAAGTGATTTTGTCCTTAAGTTACACACATAGAATGTTGCAGAAACAAGGTTTTGTCCTTGAATCACATTATGCAGTTCAGGCATTCAAACATTAATCTCTCATAACTCATAAACTTGCCATGAAAGCAAATAGAGACTCTTCCATCTTTCTGCTCAGAAGCCACCAAAGAACCTCTGAGCCACAAAAATTCCATCAAGAAGAAACTCTGACCCACAGAAATTCCATCAAGAGTATCCATCTATGTTAGTTATGTGTGAGAAATGTTTCATTCATTAATTTTTTTAAAGGAAGAATATTTCAAGTAGTGGTATAAGCTACTGTATTTTTAACCTGTAAAATTCATCTTTCATTTTCACCCCTTCATCTGCAAGGGTACAAATCACAAATCTGTTCTGTGATCCTTGACACAGAAAATCCAGAAATATTAGTGGCTATTTCCTGGAAAAGAAGACAAAACAAGGCCCAAGATTCATATTCCCATATCTCAATTTATATAGAAATGGTTAAAGTTCTTCAGGATTTGGAGGGTGAAGGGATGACACAACTGCCTTCTCATTAATGGGTGAAGGGATGACACAAGACACCAAAGGCAGATATCACCATTCCTAAGGAGATTTTTCTTGTGAGAGGGGTGGAAGAGACAGGAAACACAACAGTGCCTACCATGGACACCTTCAAAACAGTCCCATAGACATCGTGTTTCTTTAGGAAAGGCCTGAAAATGGATATGAGGCAAATCTAGTCACCAAATGTGTTGAGGAAAGATTTATGATGCCAGCTTTCTTGAAGGAATTTACCTGCAAAGTGCACAGGTTGGATGGTCCTCATGACCTGTGTAGGCTGCCCCTGTCCTGTCCATTCTCTCAGTGAAGACACTCAGAAGGATAGCAGTCCTTCTGTGAAAGATCTTTCTTAAAAGAAGAAGGGTTGTTGCAAAACACAACATTGTCTCGGGTTGCAATTCAAGATGTAACCAAAAGTATGAATTCTATTGCCATCTGTTGAAACTGGCTGGGGAGGTGTTTTACTTTATCTCTTGGATAACCCATTCCTCATAACTCCGGTGGGGAGGGGTGGGTGTCTTCTGTTAATGGCCAGCTGTTAAAACCAGGTGGGGCAGTGTTCTTATCTCTTCCACCACCCATCCTCCCTCCAGGGGATACCTGCTGTTAATGGGCCATCCAGGCTCACTGCAGGGCTGATACAATTCTATCATCCCAGTGGGAGATGCCCCAAGCATGGGGAGGAGCCAACCATTCCTACCTGGATAAAACCTGAGATTCAGAACACCAGGGCAGCCTGTTTGCACTGGATTCCCAGAGGAAGACTGGACCCATCTCACCACCACTGGACCTTCAGAGGGAGACTACACCTTTCTACAGCATCATTGCTCCAACAGAACCACATCTGTCACTGCAGGAGGACTTGATTGGACTGCTCCCAACACCCTGACCAACAGGGTGTCAGGTGTATTCTGACTCTGTCAGTGTTTTCTTTTTGTTTGGTTGTTTTTTTGTACTACTGTATTTCATTTTAATTTCCTTAGTAAAGAACTGTTATTCCTATTCCCATATCTTTGCCTGAGAGCTGCTTAATTTCAAAATTATAATAATTTGGAGGGAGTGACTTTACATTCTCCATTCTGAAGGAGGCTCTGGCTTTTCTGTGGCAGATACCTGTCTTTCCAAACCAAGACACAGTCCGAAATAATTTGTCACAATAGCAAATGAAGTTTGTAGGATTTTTCACGTCAAGCAAAAAGCATGGCTTGTGCTTTTTTTGTTGGTTTTTTTTTCCTTACCATCCACCTGATCAACGTTCCCAAAGAAACAGCAGTAGGTCTGCATCCCATCTTGTCAGAACTGGTTGATAGCTATTAATACAAATCCCATCAAAAGCTGTGAGAGCCTTTCCTTTGTTTTCCTTTACCTCTGGAATGTTTCTAAGATTTTTTTCTTGCAGTGTTACGTATTCACACTTCTGTTTATGTCACTGTCTCCTGTCCCTGACCATGGTTCCATTAGAAAACCTGTGTGGAGGGAAAAGAGCCTTTCCATGTCAGTACAGAACTCAGACCCATAAAAATGGGATATCTCTGTCTCTTCAGACATGTTTATAAAATAGAGAGCTTATTGAGATTACTCATGCAACTTCAAGGAAGAGCAAGACAAGTAAACGAGTAACTGCCAATTTGTATTTCAAATATAAAAGGCAATTTTTATTATACACCCTTTGAAATGTGAATTATACATTATGAAATGAGTTAAACTAACATCTCTGGGAAGAGAAGATTTATATTTGTCTCTAATATATACAGTTAGTGATTGATTGGTGTAAGTACTTGATTTCTCTTTACTTTTCATTTTCTTACCTCTTTTGATTCCTATTATTCTGCCATCAGTGAAACTGTGCCTAGAAATACAGACAGGTAGAAGCAAAAATGAAGTTCGTTTAGCATCTAGCTTTGGAAATAAATGTTAATAATGCCAATTTAAACTGCTACAGTTACCGCTTAGCATTTAAGTGACAACACAAAGACAGGCTTACACTGTGAAAGAATCTATATGAAAAATGACATGTCTTTTTAGCAACTTATCACACACCAGTAAATCTCCTCTCAGCTCATGAAAAACCCACACTGTTACAAGCTTGCAGACACAAAGTTCTTTTCTGCTTTTTTGTTACTATGATTTTTAATATTTTGGGGGAGGAAAAACTTAAATCATAATCAATTGTCTTTTCCTTAAGATAGTTTTCCTGAAAGCTGCCAATAATTCCTCAGTTTAAAGCCCTGTCAACATTAATTCCTAATTGTCTCTCAGAAATGTTTTATTCCTAATAGACTATTTCAAGACTTAGATTCCTACTACTAAAAATAAAAATGTATCAGGACTAATGTAAAAAATAGAAGAAAATTAAATGAGTGCTAATATGACATGAAGACTTTTTTGTGTACCCTGCACAAAAGGTCTCATTTATTTTTTGAAGGACGTGCACACTTCTGTAATGTAAGAAACCAGTATTACCCATTTAAAAACACATATTTCATCATTACTGGGTTTGTGAGAAAAACATTTTTGAAATGAAAAACGAACCTATCTCCAAACCCCTGTTTTTCAAAAAATCAAATGCCCTTTTATTAGAAGCAATTTTTGCAGGTGTTGAGACAACACAGTGGCAGAAAACAAAAGGTAATAGGTACTCTTTCTAAATCAATATTAGAGAATTGTTGCAGTACAGTGTCACACAGCTTTCAGGGGTAAAAAAAAAAATCACCTGTTTTGAGCTGCCAGAAGAATAAATTGAAGCAGGAGGTCTGATCAGTGGGCACAGAGCTGTTAGTAGGGGGTGACAATAGCACTTTAACACAGACATTGATTCAAATGATGGCTTTGACTTGGAACTGCAGATTGCACCCTAATAATTTATCCCAGACAGGGCATGAAATGCTTCAATGGCTCTTGATGGTCTACAAGGGGGTAGTGCAGCGTCTTGAAAAACCTGCTGATCAAAAGTACCATTTCCATGGATTTATATGGCCATGCATAAAGACCAAGATGGTTACCAGAGCAAAGTGGTAAGAAATGAACAGGTGAAACAGGAGTTTATAAGAGAAAATATAACCCTGGTCCTTTCTTGTCAAAAATAAATTGGTTTTCTATGAAATGCTGAGGACCAACAGAAACTGAAATTGCATGATAATTAGATATCCAGTACAGAGCTGTTGCAAAGTTCTCATGAGTTTTTCATGCATGGGAAAGGCAGAAAGATGCTCCAGGCCACACTGGAACACTTCTTTTACCAGTGCAGAGTTCTAGAAGATATTATTCTCTATCTAGATTTTTTTTTAAATAATAGAAATTGATTGAGATCAGTTATAGATGGTTTTAATAATGCATAAAGATGCAAATATGGTTTACTTTAGAATAAGCAGGGCCTTGGTAGTTTTGAAATTCTGATTAATTCATATGAGGAATAAGAGGATAAGGCAATTCAAACTCTCTGAGCTATAAATCAAAAAGAGTATTTGATGAGAGAGGTCTGAGTGCAATGCAATAGCCTGGAACTGGAGCACAGGCATTTAAACACTGACTGGGATCTACCAGAGTTCCAAGATCTGCAATCTGGAAAGGCAAATCTAGCACTTGCCCATAAAGACAATTTAGATCCTCAGTCCACTCCCAGGAGCAGAGGAAGTTTGTACACCAAAAATTATATTCAAACAAGTGAGAAGACCAAAAGCACCAAGATACTTTATGCATTTTTTTTTAAATTATGGATTCCCAACTTTATTTCAAATGCATTTACCTGGCTGTGCATTTGATAAAGTGTCTTTTAAAGATAGAGTTTTGCAACACAATGCCATTTGGATTACAAGCTCTTCCAAATTCCCATGCATCTTACAATAATTAGGTAGTGGTTTAACTGCACCATAACTAGCCCAAATAATAAGAGAAATCATGATGCTAGAGATTAAGCCTGTGTTTTGCAGGAAAAAAACTGAAATATTCATCTTTTTCAGACAGATATATTATCAGCTGATCCCTGAGAAGCCGTAAATGGCACCACCGTTTTGAAGCAAATTATTTAGTCTTTTAAAGGACATTTGGAATTCTGCACCTCGGAAAAGTAAGACACCTAAAATACCTAAAACCTACAACAACTTCTACTTGTATGAATTCAAAAGTCAATTTGTATGTTAACTTTAATGAGACATTTTTAAAACTCCAGAGCTCCAAATACATAACTTATATACATTTATGTATTTTAGATGCATTTAAACACATCTATCTGAAGTGCTGATTAATTAGGAAGTTTTTTAATTTCTGAAACCAGTATGATTAACAATGGACACGCTGTTAAAGGAAAACAACCTGAAAAAATATTAAAGATTATGGGAAATAGGTGTCCATAGACTAAAATAAAATTTAAAAGTACTTTAGGTCTTTTTTTTTAAGCATTGACTTTGTGGAAATCACTTTGGATTTTATTATCTTTTTTTCCTCTTTCACATTATGGCCCTGCTTTTGCTGGACATTTAAACATATAGTATAATTTAAATGTGTGTATAATCTCACAGAAGTTAATAAGGTTCTTGGGGGGTTTTATTTATTTATTTTCCACTAGGGGGGGCAAAGTCTAAGAAAGTTTTTATTCCCCATTTTTTCATTTCTTTGGTCATACCTATTGCTGCTTCAAATAGGAACAATGTGTGAGATTTGGTTCCAATTAATCATATTTTGGTGTCTAAACACGACAAGAGTTTCTAAACTTCCACTACAGTAAGCAAATCGAGTTATTACATTCAGTAGAGTCTGGAGAAGTATTCATCTGAGTAAATGTAAGGTTTGAGACTTGTTCCGAATTTATTTTATTGGGAATCAATACATCTATCCAGTAGTAAGGCTTCCCATGCCTTCTGAGAACCCTGGAATACCCTACCTGGCCTTTAGGTCCTAATTCATAGAGGAATAAGATCATAGAATCATTAAATTTGCTCCAAGATCATGAGGTTCAACCTCTAACCAAACAACACCTTGTCAACCAAACCATAGCACTGTGTGTGCATAAGTCCATAATCATTTATCCCTCCTTTCAAAATTCCTTCTTGGAAGTTTAAATCTGTAAGAAAAATGTATGCAGGGTTTGAAAATATAAAAAAAATCTGTCAGTTTGGAAAACCATAACATTAGAGCTGCTCTACAATATAGGAAAAAATAAAATGCAAAAAAAAAAAGAGCAAAAAACAAGGTTCCTACAAAGCCTGGGGGAAAGGCTTAGTAAGAGTTTTTAAATATTTTTCAGAATGGGTAAAAGATTTCACTAAGAACTTGGACTTTGAAAGGGAATTTATGCATAGCGGACTTTTTTTTTCCTTTTTGGAGTTCTTGATCTATTAGAAAAGCTTATTAAATACCAAAACAGCAAAGCAGTCAATCACAAGGCAGGTATTAGTAGGAAACCACATGTTATTAAAATAATTATTAAAATAATTGATAGTCCATCACAAGTTTCCTGATGTCACTATTGATGCATTCGGCAACTGTAGGTGTCTTTAATGTTCTCTCTTTTTTTTATTTTTCCGCTGCATTTAAACCAGATTTTCAGTTTGTAAAAAATTTACATTTTAGCAAAAAAAAAAAAACAAAAACCAAACATAAAAAAACAACAACAAAACAGTAAATTTTAGGAAAAATATGCCAAGCTATGTGTCTTTTTTTATCACTAGTTTAGTGTAAATATAATAAAACACAAGCAGCTCTTTCTTTTCAGACAATTCCTTTTAAAGAGAATCCTGGGGCTTTTATTATTCCTTAAGTTTACACTTGATGTTGCTCCCTTATTTTTGACACTGAATTCTTGCAATTTATTTTGCTTGCATTTTTGCTTCTGCCTGTGAATGTTTCTAACCTCTCTTACTTAGTTGCAGCTAATTAATTTTCCTGCTTCCATTGCTCTTGTTCGTCTGTAGGTTTGTACTCAGACACATCCTGTGAGCACTGGAATCATCTCCATCCTCGTAGCGTTGTCATAGATACACACAGAACCATTTATTGTTGGAGAAATGTAGAGAAATAAATGCCCAGTGTTCTGCCCTTTCCTGTTTATTTTTTTAATTCAGGCTGGTGCCATTGGCCGTCAATGGCTCGCTTCCCTCTCGCCCGTCACCTCTGCTAATGAGGGAACATCTGAGCACTGGCAGATGTGGATAAACGAGACAGGGCTCGTTACATCCCTGCTCAGAGACCAGCCAGAGGGCCAGGGTGGATCTGCCTCTCTGCAAGGGCACAGGGACAGGCAACTCCTAATATAACTGGTCCCCCAAACCTGAAGATACTGAGTTTTAAGTTTTGAAACCTTTGTATTTTTCATTATCCACAAAGGGAGGGCAGAAACTGGAGATGTGGAGCTCTGCCAATCTTTGTTGTCACTGTTGGAACCATGATGTCCTGCAGAAAGGACCTCAAAATTATTATTTTATTTTTTTTCCAAAACCAACAAGAGCTTAATGGTTAAAACATTCCTCTTCTACTTTAGCTGGGGTTACCCCAGGTGCTAATCTCAGCTGCAAATGCAGAATCTACTTTACTGATGCCTGTTACAAATTTCTTTTGTCCATTTAGCCTGTAGGTTGCTTAGAGTGAGAGTAAACACATTTTGGAATTGCTGTTGTTGTAGTAATATATTGTTGTAGTAGTATTATTGATATTGTTATTGTTATTTTTGTTATTATTACTGCTATTTTGTTTCTCTACAGGACTCAGTGTACAGTCTTGCTGTGACATAAGGTAAAGCCTTAGAAATTTAGGTCAACATTGGCAAAGATTCTTTATACACCTGCACAATTTGTGCAGGTGTATAAAGAATCTTATTTCATTAAGATTTCAATCTTAAAATTGGATTTTATTTATGGAGAAACCTCCATATTACTGCAAGTGGTAACGCATCACAGCTGAATCAGAGGAGCAAAAAATTTCCTTTGGTGCACTGTAGAAAGGAAAAAAAAAAGCTAAAAATATGTATGATAGGTGGGTCCAGATTCATTAGACATAAAGTTTTAACACTGACTTTCATTATAGGGCAAGTTTTTATTCTTTATTGCTGGAAGTAATTTAATCTTACTTGAAGAGTGTCTTCATAGTGAGAGAAGGGTAAAAAGATTTCTGCTTAATGGCAGACAGTGATTTCCTCTCAGATAAATTTCTAGCTTCCATTGATCCAGCCAATCTTAGGACATTCTTATATTAAAAAGCATTACTTTTATAAATTTCAGTGCAACCTCTTCCAGTTTTAAGCTTTGTCCTGTGCAAATCCTGCAGATTAAAGAGTCAGGCAGAAAACTGTCTCTGAAGTTGCCAGGAACTCTGTAACTGCACTAAGAGAACAAGATTTTAATTTGTTTTTAAACTCCTGAAGGACTGCCTTTCCTGGGCATTTGGAATTACTAACTTCTGTTTCTCTGTAAGCTGGGGTTGACTGGAGTCTTTAGATAAAATTGTTTTGCCCAACCTCTGAGGTAAGTATCCTCTATTAACAGATTCCCATCCTCCAGGAAGAGTCGCTGTAGAAAAGGTTCTCTCTATGGAGCCACTCTGCAGTATCTATATATAGTTATAAAAGCTTGCTGCTAATGAATAGTGCTGTAGAAATGTGAAATGTAAATAATAATCATAATTAATGGGCTGTGTTCTTGCTGCAGCTCTCAGCTCAAAAGCTTATCTCAGCTTGGTTATTTCTCTATCCCACATTTTCCTCTGTTATTTCTTAACTGCTCTGGTAAACTTAGACAAGTTTGACTGTTCAGGACTGAGACATTTTCTCACCAAATATACTTAAAAGGAAAAGATCAAAACATTTTGATTAAATCTATTTTTATTTTTAATAATTTGCTTTGTGTGAACTGTTCTTAGCCATTTTCAAGAACCTATTGTATTTAGAGTTCCCTCTCTCTCCCCCCTTTTACAGATTGGGAAACTGAGGTAGACTGAAGGGAATGTCTGCAGTTTTCTAGAGACAGTACAAATTCAGAAACAAAATACAAAGAGGTTCCAGTTTTCAGAGCTTTTAGAACTTGCAACAGTTATTAAACTGTATAGGAGCTTTTTGAATATTATGGCAAACTTGAATTAATGTTCTTTCAAACCTAATTATCTGCCTCAGCATGGATGAGAGCAGTTTAACTCTACTGGAAGACATGGCATTGAGGTTGGATTCCCTGTGTGCCCTGGCACTTGAACATTCACTCATCACACCAGTCTGCACTCATGTGCTCAGAGGTAAGAGATTGCCCACACTAGAGTTCAGTACTCAGGATGTGCAATTTCACTGCACCCTGTGTCCCACATAATCTCATATATTAGATGTGAAATATTGTGATGTTTCCTTAAATCCATCTCGGAACATGACCAGTGACCCATGTATATGCAAGAAAATAAAGTCTACTCTTCAAGTCCACTCAATTTTGGTTTTTCGTTGTTTTTTTGGGTTTTTTTAAGGTACTCCATGTTTCTCATTGTAAATTCCACCTCTACAGAAGAAAAAAAAAAGGGCCTTAAGCCCAATCATGCCAACCAAATTTACCTCCCTCAATTTATTATTGAATTTTCTTGCAGTGCTCTCCCAAAACCACTCTCCTTTTAGCCATCGATTGCCATAGCAACCAGAAAGAAAACCAGAAAGAATATTTCCATATTTGCATTCATGAGAAGGAATGACTGGGCTGTCATTTGAGCCAGGTTCTCCCCAAAACAAATGTGTACTGGGGTCTAAGAGCACAGGATGTATAGCAGAAAACCCCTGTGACTTGACTGGGATTTGAACTGGAGCTTTGGAATTATAAACTCTCAGGAATTTAAAAAACTCCTGTTGGAGTATTTCATGTGCTGAATTAACCAAGACTCAGCAAGCTTTTTAACTGACAGTGACTGTAAAGCCCATGAGATGGTGGAAGAGGAGGCAGAGGCAGCCCTGGAAAGTATCAAAGGCCTGGATGCAGCAGACCAGTGGTTACTGACAACATTCCCAAATGTACAATATTTGGAAGATGTAGATACAAAGTTGGAACTGAAAAGATCCACTTTTGGTGGATGACTAGCCTGCTATGCTTTAATTCTTAAATATATTTCCATATCTGCTGGCTTGCTAATTTCTTTCATATTTTCTCCTCTGTTAGATTTTAGACTTCAGATACTTGGTACAAAATTGCTTTCTTGCTTTTCAAACATATTGCATAAAATTAACATCCATATCTGCACACAAGAACAAAGAAAATATTTTCCAAGAAATTTTCACCCTAAGAAGGGGAAAATCAAGGAAGTATAGAGGACACAACGTGAATACTTTAAAAAAATCAAACCTGCTTCTTCTGTCCACTTTAAAACGTTCATTTAGAAGGTGGTACCACAGTGTCAGGAGGAATTCTTCTGTCAGTCTGGGAGAAGCTTCAGAAAAGAAAAGATGGCCTTGTAGCCTAAAATGTCTGCATTGAAGCAATAAAAAATAAATAGTACAAACAATAAGGATGTCTTATTAAGAGCTAATAAGAACAACTGGTAGTGGCTGGGAATTCAGCATACAGATAAGGTGACAAGGATCTGGATGTACCTGTAAATCACAGGATGGTTGTGAGTCAGCGGGGCAACATATCCATGGAAAAGGCTGATGGGATCCAAAGTTGGCTCAAAAAAAAAAACAATGCCCGTGGAGATCAAAAATCATATTTATCAAGCAGCTCTGGTAAAACCTTGACAGAAGTAGTAGATGCATTTCAGAAAATATGATCTTGAAATGGAACGAACAAACATAAGCCTCATAGAAGATCAAAGAAGTTTAAAACAATAGCAATAAAAACAATAGCATTTATTTAGCTTATTTAAAAAAATAAGCTCAATTACATTTAAAAATATTTTAATTGTTTATATTGTTTAATATTTAAACAGAGGACTCAATAACTTAATTTTTAAAAAATTAAGGCCAGAAGAGATTCTCATCCCAACAACGCAGACGTTGGGATTGGACAGGAATCACTGACAGGAAATAAAAACTGCAATATGATAAAGGCTGGCATAGGAAGCAGACCATAACATTGGCTCAGAATAAAAATAATGGGAATTTCTGCCCAGTCAAGTACTGAGGTTCTGAAACAAATTTAAAATAGGAAGAAAGGAGCAAAAGATTCATTGTGATGTATTAATCCTCTGCCAAATAAGATCTTTTACCACCTCTGAATCCAGTGGCTGTTAAGCAGTCATGCACATTCAGGAGGAGTTGTATCCATGTCTGGAAAGGACGGGTCCAGTGCTATGAAAGAAGGAGCTGAGGTTCCATGCATCTCTCATAGAGGGAGCTGGGACAATTACTTTTTTGGATTGGCTGGATCAAATATATCATGGATGGTGTCAAAATTTGGCACAAGAAGCTGAGATTCTGAGATTTCTAACCCATTCTGAGTCTCTGAGATGTCTTCTCCCACTCCCTCAGTCCACTCAGGTAAGTACTGCTGTTTCCACACCCATCTGTCCATAGATGGTGTTGTCATGTTCTTTCTGGAGATAATAGGGATTAAAAATGAAACTCAAACAGGCAACCAAAGCAGGGTTTTCTTAACCAAATTGCAGCTTAGAACATAGTAGAAGTCAGTGATAATGGATTTTTAAACACAGTAACAAGCAATGGGCTTCATTATTAGGAAAAAGAGGAAGAACATATTGATCTTTCCAGGTTTCTATGTCTCTGAAGAGAACTTTTAAGAGACTTCTTCCGCAAGAATCAAGTCTCTTCTTGGGACATGAGAAATTAATCAGTCAGATTAGCTACTTTCCACCTAAACTTTACAATCTTCTTTGACAGTTGCCAAGACAAGGTGAGAATTGTGAGCTGGTGGAGAGGGGAGTTATATCCCAATGACTTATTGGCTCTTATTGATGAGTCCCTTTTCTTAGAGCAAGAGGGTCTGTTCAGCCTGGCCCCAGCCATCTGTAACAGAATACATGGTTCCTTCTCATTCATGCTGTCCAGGACATGGTCACCTGCAAAAATTTATTGTCCTATTTCGAGCTCTTCAGTTCTGCATCCCAGAAGTTACAGAAATCACAGGTGTTTCAGAGTGATGTTGACTAAAAATAGCATGAGGACTGAAATTAATAGCTATATGTAGTTATAGATAATTTCTAGATATAGATATATCAATATAAAGTTTTATTGGTATATCAGTATGTAGGTATAGATGATGCATCGCACTAAAGTTGGAAATTTCAGTTTCCCATCCTGATGAGACCTGACATGCAAAAGGATGACCTTAGACTGGTGTGGTTATGCCATAAAAAAGACAAAACCACCAAGAAATACAATTTATCCAGTTCCCAGAACTAGTGAGGGGCTGACTGAGAATAACACCTCTATTTCTACAACTCCCATCTGCTATTTTCATTCTGGGTATCTGGTCCTCTTGCCTTTTTTATTTTTCCCCTTTTCTTTTTTTGGACTCCTAATCAGAGTAAGAAACAATTAAATCTACTTTGCAGATTTACAGAAGGAAAAATGGTCTTCTGAATAAACATAATTTAGCTGCAAATTTTTTCCTTAGTTCCTAAGGCTCATGCTGAAGACTCACCACTTTTTGTGTCATAGCATATATTAAATGCAGAAAACCAGTCTGAGATGTATTATTGGTTTAGGAGAATCCATGTACATAATTACTTTTCAAAAAATTACAACATACTTCGAACTGTAATGACTGTGCCTCTTTATAGAAATGGGGGTTATAATCCAGCCATTTAAATATAATCCAGCCATTTAAATTCTATAACCTGCTGCTTCCAGCTATTCACATGTGTGAAACACCGCACAGCTTCCAATTTATTTTTGGGGTTTTTTTATAAATTTGCCATTTTCAAGCTCCTACAGAGAGCAATTTCCTTGGAAAATGTCTTCATCTAAATAAGAGTTAAGTATGCCACAAAGAATATCAACAAAGACAAATTGTACCACATCTCAACATAATCAAATGCTTATTTATTAATCTGTTGAAAACCTGATCAAGATGGAATGAGCTGAAGTTCTCTCAAAGCAAACTGGAAGAGAAAAGTGAGGGGAAGCTCTTGGCTGAGATGAGTTTTAAAATGTAAAAGCAAGGCTGATCTGCACGTTGCAACTACACACAATAATCTGTGAAAATAGAAATGGACAAAAGGCTGTCGTGAGCACAAGATTACTCATAGCACTTATGGTTGTGTAAAGGATAACCAATAAGAAGATTGCTTCACATTATTTTTAATATATTTAGAGAACTAACTGACACCTGGTGCCCAGAGTAGATGTAGCTCCAGTCTTTGTGGTATATAAGACCCTGATCCTATCCAGGTGTTTTCCAGAAAGAGTTGCATTATTTTATATAGAATACTCTATTACATTATCCCCAGACAAGATTTGGGTGCTGTACATCATAAAAAGATGAACCTGAAGTGTTTGAAATTTAAATACATTGAAATTCTCAGTACTTTGTACAGAAAGGTTGGCAAAATTCCTTCCAATTTTGATAGACTAGGGAACATTGCTGCTATAGAGTTATTTCTGAGCTAAGAATATCATAGGAAAATAAATTCATAGGCAAATGAATTATCAGACATATGGACAAAGTTAATTTGAAACAAGCTGTGGGCTTTACATAAAGTTCACACAAAATGCCAAATGGATTCCAGTCTCACCTTGGAATGACACTTTCAGAGCTGGAACAACCAAACTAACTGCTGTGTTAATCACAATGATTTTCTCCTGCATTTTATTTCAAAGAGTGATATGTGAATGACTGATGCCCATAAAACAATAGAAGGAAATCCATGAAGTGACTGCAGGAATATATTTAAGATAAAAATAAAATATATTCTGCCCCCAACAAGCGCATGAATTGAATCAAAATGACAGGAAAATTAAGAATAGGAAAGATATAATCTTTCAGCAATTGTGAGAGATTTTATTTTTTTGTTCTGATTTACTGAATGCCACAGTGGTAACAACCTTATGAAATTATTTATGGCTTTTAGAAAATATACAAATTCACTTTATCAATATCTCAGTGATCAAGATCAGGCATGTACCTGTAACTGGACTGGGTTCACTCCAAAATGACCATTGTATAAGGTCAAATACCACTGCACCAACTTTACTCCACTCATTAACATCTGAAAGGAGCTCTGTAGATTGCAAAGGTCCCAGAGTTTCTGTTTGTACTCAGAACTTCAAATTCTCCTCTCTCTGGAAGAAAACAGTTCTCTACAGCATCTGTCTCTAGGCATTATTTAAAAAGAAAAAAAATTAGATTTTTGATGAA
This sequence comes from Sterrhoptilus dennistouni, assembly GCA_013397095.1. Classification (NCBI taxonomy): domain Eukaryota; kingdom Metazoa; phylum Chordata; class Aves; order Passeriformes; family Zosteropidae; genus Sterrhoptilus; species Sterrhoptilus dennistouni. Next base: position 494,250 of record VWZU01019431.1, on the reverse strand, counting down.
AAATACAAGGTTTAATCTTCTGCATCTTACATTAATGACTGCATGCCATGGAGGGGAAGCCATATTTTGGACCATTAATAATTTGAAGTGTAATTTGTGATGTTATCTCTCTTAAATTTGTGTTTCTTTTTTCTTCTCCACTATGCCACAAATGCACTCAGGTAGCATTCATCTGGATTATATGCTATAAATTCAATATTTACCCTGTATTGCAAAAACTATCTTTTTTTTCCAAATTAGACCTGCTGCAAAGACTATCCTGTGCAGGGCCAATAAAAATCTCTAAGTATTACACATCCATCAGTGTAATTTCTAAAATGGACAATCAATTAATCCTGCCTTCATTTATTAAAAATCAAACAAACAAATAAATTAAAAAAAAAATCAAAACCTAGAAACAATTCATAACAACCCTGTGAAGTCTTGTTTGATGTCTGAATGAGAACCTGTAGGACAGGCACTGTCTCATACTCTCTATTTGCACTAATCCTACTGTAATGGACTTTCTAGTGGAGAGAGGCTTCTAGGGATGTATTTGTGGGAATGATAAATACCAATAATTTAAAGAACTTAATGAAACTATCCATTTCAGTGAGACATTGGCATGTTAAAGAGAAAAGTTAAGCCAGGGAAACATTTACAAATCAGGATGTTAAATGCAATGTTGAACTTTCCACACAGTGTAACAAGACTGTGATGGAGAGCTACTGCGGAAAAGTACTCATTTATAACAGTGACCAGTTTAACAGAGGGAACAGAATACTCACTAATTTCAATCTTTTAATAAAGTATGGTCATAGTTTTCACATTTTAGTTCTGAAGATAAGAGCACACTATTCTTAATAAGACCACTATTATTATTATTATTATTATTATTATTATTATTATTATTATTATTATTCAGAAATGTTGAGGATTAAAAAATGAGACACAGTAGTTAAAAGGGAAAACATATGCAGATACAAGAAGACTGGTAAATCTGTACTTCTGTATTGAATTGCCATCCATGAAGAAGTGCAAGTTATACCAAATCTTCAGATATACTGAATTTTAGTCAGTTTACACAATCTGATTCAAGGGTCACCTTGAATGTTGTTGCTCTATAAATCTAAGGCTTGGCTTACTGATGTGGGCTTAACAATAAAAAGTATTATCCAAGCTCAAACACTGAGCTTTGGCACTGGCATTGCTGCCTACTGCGGCATTCAGTGCCTTTCTAGGAAGTTGTCCCTGCCCATGGCAAGATGTCAAAACTGGGTGATCTTTGAGTTCCCTTCCAACCCCAGCCACTCCATGATTTTGAAGTGGAAGGCGTGCACATATCAGTCCTCACTCAATCAGTGACTTTTTATAGCCTTAAAATGTTACTGTGAAGTCTTTTTTCCAAAAAAACCCAAAAGTTCCTCTGTTCACTCTGACTTTTTATGGTATTTATGTTCAAGATTATTAAAATGGCCAAATGTTGTAAAAGCTTGCCATAACCTGTAATTCTGTCCAAAGTCTGGGACTGAACCAAATTAGGACATGTTTATCCTCTGAAAATCTGCAACAAAGACTATGTTTTCTTTTGGGTTTTGCTTGTATATTTGGTTTAGGAGCAAAATCTTTCAGAAAATCTCTGGGAAATATAGACTAAAACCTTCCAGCAAAGTTTCAAAAATTCTTCATTATAATACAAATATTTTGAATAGATTTATATATATATATATATATATATATGAAAGAGGAACACAAGTTAATAAGCTCTACATCTTAGGGGTAAGATTTGAAAAAATATAAACCCTCAAGTGTCAGGGAGTGATAAGTGGAAATAGAGAATTTGTTGCCCTATTCAGCACAGTTTCTTCACAACAGTATGATTTCAGGCTCTTTAACTTTTTTAATGAAATGGTTTTTGATCAAATGTAGCACTCAGGAAATGTGAAATTAATGCCTTTGACAGAAGCAGAAAACAGAGTAAACAGGAATTACACAGGTTCTATGAGAAAGCTCAGTTACTGCCCTTGAATGTGATCTTTCGACTTTTATTATCGACTCTAACTTCTCAAACTGCCAGATATGGAATTTCTATTTTTTTTTTAGCCAATTTACAAGGAGTATGAATGAGGCCACCACAGTCATGGGAGGTGGAAGGTTAGGCTGAGTTCAAATAAGTGTGTTCATTTTTGTCTTGTTTACCAAACACACTCTATAGAACCCTGTATTAAGTTTGAAACAATATCCTGCAATATCCTGGGGGGAAGAAAAAAA
>VWZU01019431.1:472010-491963 GCA_013397095.1 Sterrhoptilus dennistouni | reverse complement strand
AACACCAAAAAAAAAAAAAAAAACCAACCTACTAAAACAAATCTATATTGCTTAAAAAAATTAAATTATTTGGAGAACACTCCAAACCAGATCACCATTAGAAAGATTTTTCTAGGGTGGAAGTGTTTTCATTATTGTTATTTGACATCCGAGACAATATTAACTCATGGTCTTCAGCTTGAAAAATCATTCTACATTGAAAATGTAGCAATGTTAAGAAGTGTAGATAAAATGTGGGTGTAGGCAAGATAGAACTTTGTAGGGATCATGGAATCATAGAATAATAAAGGCTGGAAAAGACTTCTAAGATCACAAAGACCAAACGTCAACCCAGAACCACCACCATGCTCACCACTCAACCACATTCTCAAAGAAGATATAGCAGATCTTTTAAGAGATCTTTATAAAATATTTTACAATAATTTGGAATGAAAAAGGAGCCAAAACTCTCTGCAGCACCACCCTGCAGTGATGATGGTTCAGCAGCCACCATGAATTAATCTGAGACAGAAGCCCAGTAATACTGTTTCTTCTGGAAATTAGAATTAGAACCAGTCAGAAATCTTCCAGAAAAAAAGATTTTTTTAAAATGACTTCTTAAAGAAATAAGCAAAAAAATAAAACCAAAAAGAAAAAAATCATAGAAATTTAGCCAAGTCTTCTAACAAGCATTTCTTAAGACTATGTCAATGATCTGGAAGAAATCTGGAAGTGAAGCTATTTTCTAAATGGTCTGATGTTACAAGCAATTTCCTGGTGATGGGTGACCCATGTTCAAACCTTGCATTGTCTTGATTTGAAGCTGAAAACAACTGACACTTTCATGAGGCAGAAGTGTTGTTTTTCGGCCAGCTTTTGCACTATCTCCTTGATAAGATGAGAAATGCTATTTGCTAAAGAGCATGACAAGACTGAATCACTTTTTGGAAGTGGAAATGGTAACTTACCACTCTTAGTGCATTTATCTGTGACTCTTGGTTTATTTTTTCACACAGTAAAAATAGTTTATCCAATGAAAGGAATGTCAGAGCAAGTGCCAGGAGAAAAACCCACATTAGTGTTATGGGTCTCACCTCACAGATCAGCTTTGGATCTGAGATTGTGAATAAAAGTTTTAGCTTCTGCTTTATATGAATTTCTCTTCTAGTTTCTATTGAAGAAAGGATGTTTTTTTCTTCATTTTTTATGAACATTTTATTGTATCATTTTTATCTAATATTTAAGAACTGTCAATTTTGAATTTTAAAAGCAGCTACAAATCAACAGTGTGATTTAGGATCCCTTTCCCCCTTTTATTTGCAAATAACAGTCACTTTTGAAAGCATTCCTTACTGCAATTGCACCACAAGATATATTTACTGTACAACTCATTCACCTGAAAATGGATAAATTACTTAAAGATGCCCAGAGGAAAGAGAATGAGCAGTTGCAAGTGCCTGTCTGTACAATTAGCAACACTTAGTTTTAATTGATAAATTGCTAGCTAAAATGTTTCTTCCTTTAAGAAATTACTTAGACCAATAAACTGCCTTTTAAAAAACTATATCTCCTCCACCAGCTATAGAAATGTAAATGTGAGACTGCAGCTGCCTATAAAGTAGTGAATAATTTATTTTGTTCTTCTCTCTTTTCCCTCTCTTACATAACTCTTTTTTCACTGGAGACTGGAAGATTTTTAAAGCTATGATATATTTTAAAATTAAAGATCTGATAATATGATCTTATGTTTATGCTGGACAATTAACTGACGCTTATTTACATCATATTCAAGCCAGATTTCATGTGATACATTCCAGAAAAATACTCAATCTTGATTTTCATGTGTAATTTATCCAGTGGTTATTCACCCCCACTGCTGAAAAGGTATGATGTGAATATGTGCATTGAGAGAACGTGTAAATCTGAGAGCTTATAAACCCAGAAGGAATTCCAATGAGAATGTTTTAGAGTTTGAACCCCCAAAACTTCTTCAGAGATGCAAGCAGGTTCCACAGTTAAAAAATTTAAATTTTTATCATTACCTTAATCTGTGTTCTTTTTGCATGTTTTTTTACTTTCTCTTTGTGTTACTCTGAGCACCGTCTTTATTTATTATTTTTTTTCAAAAATAGAACATATTAAGAAGAGTTTCTTTTGCTTACAGTGTTACTTTCACTGTTGCCATCTGTCAAACTGTCTTTTGAAGGTTAGAGGTTTTTATGAATTCATAATTTACGCAGTATAATTTGCAACTAAAGCCAGAAATACCATCTTTAAACGTGCCAGTTATGTAAGTAATGTCAGATTTCAAATAATCTTCATATGCTGCCTTGTTGAATAAATAATTCACATTGAGATAAAGTATATATTTTTACTCCTTTCCTAAATAGCTCAAGTACTCTGCTAAAGTAATCTTCCTACGGTCTGATTATAAAGAAGATTTGGTTTAAGATTTAAATATTTTGTCTAACATCTCCAAGCACATATAAACAAAGTTCAATTTATGTTTTGTTTGGTTTTGGTTTTTTTTTCTGAGCAAACAGATTTTAGTGGGAGTATACACATTTTTTCAAGTGAGGACAGATTTTTGGCCCATATTAATGCACTGGCTGCTTCCAAATACCACACCTGTACTCACACAGAGTTACTCCTCCATGCAGTGAATAGATGAGCCTGAGAAAAAGCTGCTTCTTCTTTTACATTCTCTGGGTCTCTATTCTTCCCAAATTAGTAACTACATCTTTGTTTTGCTGTTGCACAGGAGATCCAAACTTCTGCCAGGATTTCAAACTACAGGAAAATGTGAAAGAGTAGAATAAGAACAGATGCCCTATCCTGGAACTTTTAGTAACCACAGCCATCACAGTGATGCCTTAAGATTTTAGCCTTTACAATTTTCAGATGCTGTACTTGGATTAGTGTATAACTCTGAACTCCATATAGATGGTTATTTAACTGTCTTCACATTTTGGTCAGGCAAAACAATCCCTCCTGGCCTGAGATCCAAGGACAGCCTCTGCCTCGGGCCCAGGAAAGTATAAACAAAAGTGGAATCTGGGACTAGGAGTACATGACTTCATTACCTGAAGCTGTAATTAGAAGTTAAACCCCTGATATGCCAATAGACCAAATTGTCTGAAAAACTCACGACCATCATCCATTTTGGGTGCAGCCCCTTGAGGAGGCTTGGTCTGCTCTTAATGTACCTGAAGGCCCTTCATTAAATATATCTGCTTTTATCCTTTTAACTTTGTCTGGCCTCTGTTTCTAAGTAAGCCTGAAATAGGCACCAACAGAGCTATAAGCAGTGAAGATGTGAGTGTGATCATGGTAACTACATCTACATGTGTGACTCTACTGTTTATCTATCAGTCATGGCACAAAAAACCAGTGAATTCAATATTTAGCTTCACTAGCTCTGTGGTACTTGGAAACCTTCCCATTTGATGTGGCAGATGTTTAATAAGTGTTTTCTAGAGGCTGATGCACTGTTGTTATTTATGACTGCCTACCACACCTCCAGATGAAAAAAGAACCCTTAGACAGCCAACACTGTACTTCTCTCCCTCCAGATTCTGTCATATACCTTTCAAGCAGGTACACAAACTTAGATGTATATGCAGATAAAGGTGCTTCTTTTTCACCTGCAAACAGTCTGTTTGGACATAAAGGTATCTGAGGTAGCATACATTCAAAATGAAAAAAAAAAGGACATATCATATCGTCATATCATATCATATCATATCATATCAATTGCCACACTGTGATGGCTGCAGCCATTTGGTTTGAGCAGTGCGATTCATCAGAGTGAATTGTTCTGCCCATAGAATGTGTAAATGTGAGTACCTGTCCCTCTGCAATTTTCCATTTCTTGTTTTTTTGTTGCCTCCATTTTCTTCTGCTCTTGAAAGTTGTCCTTTTTGCCTCCTAACACTTATGATTATTTTGCAAAAAATGTACTGATGTGAGCTGAATGCTATTCTGAACACTTGTGAGTTGTTTTTATTTCCACCTATATATGTCATTTAGACAGAGTGTTCTGGTACAGTTTAAACATTTGATTATTGTCAACCAATAAAATTTAAAATACTTTAAAAAATAATAAATCTAAGAGTGTAAGATTGAAAATAGTCTGGTCAATGAGGAGCGTGCTATCACATCACTGCCATCCCAATTTTCTCCATAACCTGAAATGGTATTTTTTTTTTAAGTATGTTATTTCCCTCTTCACTCACTCTCTTCTTACACATTCTGTTCCAAAACATCACTGATCCTATGACTAGAAACCTTCTTCTAATTTCCAGCCTAAATTTATTTATAGCCAGTTAATTCCCATTTGTTCTTATGACAACATTGTCCTTTCGCTTCTCCTTCTCCTGTGTTTACCCCTATGATATATTTATAGACAGCAATCATGTCTCTTCTCAGCCTTTGTTTGGCAAGACTAAACAACCTTTGCTCTTCCAGTCTCTTCTGGTAATGAGACTGCCCCCATGAATCAGGGCTTGGGAATTAGGGCCTAATTGAAAATGTGAAGCAAAAAATGAGGAAGATCGTATGGAAAAGAAGTTGTTCAGAGCCCCTGCCTGAGATCTTCCACCTTCTTTAAAGTAAATGACTGATTTTTTTTCCACAGGTATTTCAGAAGGTTTAGGCCCAATCTTTATTTTGTCAGAAAACTATGCACATTACTGAACAGTCATTTCTAGCACAGCCAATCTCCCAAATCCAAATGACTGGTTTGGTGCTCCTTGGCAGAGACATATCTATTTAAGCTCAACTAAATGTCCTCGAGTGGACCACAAAAAGCCATTAGCACTGTGTAAGTATTATAAGGCTTGGAATATTTTTCACTAGGCAGGGAGAAGCCCTGAGATCTCTACACTGTGACACGCAGAGATGCAGGGCAGGAACACAGACCTTAGGGGGTTGGGTTCCTTTTTTTTTTTGTTGCTGTCTATATGTTGACTTTTTTGAATAATGCTTTGAAAAGATGAATGAGCTGCTCAAGCAGTTCAGGTTGCTATATTCAGTGTGTCACCCTTCTCCAGCAACATACTGCATTTTCATACATTGCAGCAAAACCACTCTGAACACCTGTATATAAAGGCCAACTTAAAGAACCTGAACTTAGATAAGTTTATGGGATTCAATGAGATGCATCCCAGAGTCCTAAAAGATGTAGTACTCAATGTAGTTCTGATGCAGTTGCCAAGCCACTCTCCATGATACCTGAAAAGTCATGGCAGTGTGGTGAAGTCCCAGGTGACTGGAAAACGGCAAATGTTGTACCCATTTTTGAAAACCATAGAAAGGAGGACGCTGGGAACTACACCCTGTCAGACTCATCTCTGTACCTGGGAACAGACTTTCCTAGAAGCCATGCTAAGGAATACAGAGAAAAGGGAGGTGATTTGGGTCAGCCAGCAAGGCTTCACCAAGGGAAGGTCCTGCCTGACCAACAAAGGGGCCTTTTGTGATGGAGTGACCACATCAGTGGGCAAGGGAAGGGCTACAGATGTCATTCACCTGGACTTCTGTAACCCTTTGACATGGTACCCAACAACATCCTTCTTTCTGGATTGCAGAGAGAAGGATTCAATGAGTGGACTGTAAGGTGGGTAAGAAAGTGGCTGGATGGTCACATCCAGAGGGTGATGGTCAGTGGTTCAGAGTCCCAACAGGTATCAGTGGTACGAGATGTCCCTCAGAGGTCCAGTTGAGACCAATGCTATTTAGAATCTTTATTAATGATGTGGATGAAGCAATGGAGAGCACCCTCAGTAAGCTGGCAGAAAGATGAGTGATGAGGGAGTCACACTTGGAGGACTGGAAGACATCCAGGGGAACCTGGACGAGCTCAAGAAGTGGCCAATGGGAACCTCATGAGGTTTAACAAGACCAAGTGCAAGGGGCTTCAAACAGACAGACAGGAAATTTAGATTGGATAAAAGGGAGGAATTACTTTCTGTGAGGGTGGTGGAACAGGTTGCCCAGAGAAGTTTTGGATACCTCATCCCAGGAAGTTTTCAAGGCCAGGCTGGATAGAGCTCTGAGCAACTGGATTTATTGAAAAATGTCCCCATATGTGGCAGGGGGCTGAACTAGGTCATCTTGAAGGTCTCTTCCAACCCAAGATGTTCTATAATTTTATGATAATAGAGCAGAAGCAAGAATGGAGTCATACAGCAGTGTTTGATTTAAGTTATTCAACTGTTGTTTATATACTGAAGAAGAAAAAATGCAGAAAACATCCACTATGTGCCTGTATCTACTATTTGCCTATATATAATATTTGCTGATACTTTATGTGTATATTCCATTAATTAGTACAGTCTTAAAAAAACCCAAAACCACCAGAATTAATAATAATGTCTTGAAACAAGGAAGTCCCATCTTAATTCCTTCTGGCAGATGGAAGATGACAGCTTGGTGAGTGTTGCTTTTGCTATAATATATGCGCTAAAATACATCATTGATGGAGTTAGTTTGAAAGGAAAAGCCTCTGATCTCTCCTTCTTAATTAATACTTAATTTTACATTAAGTAAATGTTTTAAAATAGCCTGATTTTTATGTTAGTTTTCATATGTTTTTAACCACCCAGTTGGCAGTGTAATTTTTAATCCATGGAAAAAACGTCTAGACAAGAGTGGAGATAACTTTTAGCCCTGTACAATGAACCTTTGTTTTTGACACCCTGTCCATGGCAAGGTGATTGCAAGGATGCTGGGATGTTACTTCAGTGACATTTCAAATCTTTGGTCTTCATGCTTAATCACTGCAGCACCAAGGAGCTCTTATAGACATAAAATACAAATGTGTCACATAAATTATTTTCCTCCTTGAAGAATTCAGATTTTCATCAAAGTTTTAAAGAAACTACTAAGTAAAAATATGATTACAGTAATGCTGGTAGCCACCCTTTATAAAATCATTTGAAAGAAGAAAAACATGCATCTAAATCAGATTCCAAAGCACACCTTCACTTAGTAAAGCACATTAAGTAAAACTAGCAGTAAACCAATTACAATATATGTAGGCATTAGAGAAGTCCTTACCTACAATGTCTTGGACAGAAAGTCCAAGTCCTTCCAAGATTTTGAAAAGAAAATTAGTAAATTGTCCAATTCAATCTGAACTTAAATCCTGAATTGAATCAAATTCTAGACTTTCAAAAGCCACTTTAATTATCTTATTCCTTTTTGTGATGTGTGTAGCTGGAAAAGAGGTATGTAAATATGGAATGTATTGTAAGATTTTTATGACTGGTTATTTTGTATTGTTTTAAATGATGGCTCTTGGAAAAGGCTGTCAGCTGGTGGGCAAACATTCACTTTGTACCTTTGTGGCTGAGTTCCTGCAACGATTTTGCTACAGGCTAAATATACTTGAGTTTATTTTCTGTAAAGTGTAAGAGAATCTGAGCTGAAAAACTTGGATCTACAAGTGAGCTGGATTCAACTTGATACTGATCTTTACTAATGTGATATCTTCTTCAAGATAGAATATAAAAGCTGTGTTCATGAGAACATCACTTTGGTTTTTTGCTGAACAAGGAGATGCTGCTTTGCTCTTCAGCAGACAACCGTTGTTTCTAGAGACAGAGGCCCCAAGTTCTATTATGGATGCCATTTGCATCTATTTGGCTGGAAAGCAAAATAAAAGTAAAAAAAATAAAAGGTAGAAATTTTACTTTTAAAACCTCGAGATGGCCTTCAATGGGGCAGGAAGAATCCAATTATCTCATTTTTTCAAGGCTCCTCCCACCTCCTGTTCCAAACGGCAGTCAAAGGACCCAGATGCCAGGATTAAAATAGTCTCCCTTCATCATTTACTTTTTTGTGAGTGTTCTTCTTGCAGCTGTGCTGGCAGCATTAAATATATCCACAGCTATTCACGAGGTTACAGCCTGATCCAATGCACACAGAAGTCTTTTCACTAACCTCTGTGGCTTGGGACCAGTCCTGGGGACTGTGTCTCTGCCTTTTTTTTTTTTTTTTTTTTTTTTTTTTTTTTTTTTTTNTTTGTTTGTTTGTTTGTTTGTTTGTTTGTTTGTTTCCAGAGTGGTTTTTTTGTTTTTTGTTTTTGGTTTTTGTTTTTTTTTTCCCCTCAAAAACACTCTTTCTGTTTTCAGATAACAGTTTTGTACTCATTTTATGAAGTGCAAGCATAGCGTATACATTCACACAGAAGCACAAGAGTGCCTTTACTTTGCACTGTTCTGGATCATCACGTTGAAAAATCCCTGAGCCCTCCACAAGGAAGGAATTACAAAGTGCTCATTGCATTGCATTACAGTTCAGTCTGTCTCTCTATGACTACAGAGTGTAAACAAATAACTTATAAGAAAAAAAAAAACTGCACTGGAAAGATGCTGAGAAAAATCTTATCTTTAGTTTATAAATAAAGATTAGGGATGGAGATAGGAGAGGAAGTCAATGTATTAATAACTCATTCAAAGAAGGCAGAGTCAAAGGATGTAAGGTCTTATTCAAATAAATGTTCTAAATACAGGCAGAACAGAAAAATAACAAGAGAATTAAAAGGAGTTTTCATTGATGGCTGATCAAAACAAAAAAAATGTTTAAATTATGGAGCCGAAACTGGCACAAAAATATTCAGGAGTAAATTCAGAGGAAATATTTTAAGAGAAAATTTGACCCAAAAACTTTTGAACTCTAGATTTACCATTTTGTTAATATAGAACATATGTGTCTTTTCACCACACTTATATAAATATGTTTGAATACTTCATTCTATAGACAGTCCTGGTCTGTGTTCAAGTTTGTTGTGGTTTTTACTGATATAAAAGTAGAGGGTGACAGCCTCTTGCATGGTTCTCTGGACTGAAGCAGCTCTTTAACAGGTCCCAGACATCAAATTGACACTCTGTGAATGTGGATATAAAAGAGACAAATTGCTGAACATCCCAGTTCCTTCACCAGCTCTTGTAAACTCCATATGTGGGATCAAACATTTAATTGTGAGTCAGAATCTGGTTTATCATTTGCAGAACATAAAATAAGATTACAAGAGACTACATAGAGATTTGGCTGGTGTTACAGCAGTGTAAGAGGCACCCATTGAGGGCTGCCTGAACACCTAATGACAGCTTGTCATGGGGTATCATGGACTGACAAGGCTGTACATGCAATTGTCTGCTGGATATCTAGAACTCAAAAGTAGTATTTCATCTACTCTTGTAGATGAAATGTTAGCATATTAGAAGTTTTTTACACTTATTTCAGCTTCTTAAATGGCTAAAATGTGGCTGATATAGAATGATAATTTAATGTTCCTGCTTTATCCTGTCATGTATATTTATGTGGTGGGTTGATAATGACTGGCTGTGGGGTGCCCACCAAGGGACCTTTCACTCCTTCCCCTCAGTGGGATGTGGAATAAATAGCATTAAAAACTTGTGTATTTAATAAAGAGAAGTAAAGGCCATTCATGAAAACAAAGGAAAATAAAAATTATTATCTCCACTTCCCATCCATAGGCAATGCCCAGCAGCCTCTTAGGAAGTAATGCCTTAGTACACACAGGGTAAATTTAGAATACAAACACCTTAACAAGGGATGCTACCCTTGTACTCCTTTCTCTTGGCTTTTGTTAGTGAGCAAAATAACACATGGTGGGATGGGATGGGATGGGATGGGATGGGATGGGATGGGCTGGGAGGGGGTGGGATGGGAGGGGATGGGATGGGATGGGATACCCTGTGGTCAGTTTGGGTCAGCTGTCCTGGCTCTGTCCCCTCTCAAAAGGTTGCTCACCCTGAGCCTGTAGGGTTTTAGGTGGAGATTGGGATCAGAGAGACAGCACTGGTCCTGTGCCAGCTCTGCTCAGCAAGAACCAAAACACTGGGGTGCCACCAACACCCAGCACTGCACTGGGAGGGCTCCCATGGGGAAAGTTAACTCCATACCAGTCAGAGCCAGCACACTAACTGACTAGTAACTAATTATTACTGCACTTTTTTTGGCTAAAATACAAAGAAGTGTATCCTTCAAGCTAGTATTAATCCACTTATCTACATGTCCCAGAAAATGTTAAATGCGTGTTCCAATAACTCATATTGATATAATTTTCCCTTGCTTCCTCAAAAAGGCAAAAATTACGTGCAAGTTCACACCTTAAAGAAGCCCTGTAAAGGACCTTGAAGCTTTCATTTATATTTCTGTCATCACTAGATCCTAGCCAGAAAACTTAGGAAGGAAAACTTTACTGTTACTCTATTCCTAGAATATCTTAGTCCCAGATGGGACAAAAAAGAATTCTCAAAAAAATAATTTGTGGTCAATAAAGTCAAAAAACAAGATAAAAACCCAGAGACCCATGCTATATTTTTCATGATTTGTGTGTTACCAAAACAAGGATGAAACTCAAAAAAACCCCAAATATGGATAAGAAATAAGAGTATCTGGTGAGAATACAGGAAAGTAGGATGTAGATTAAGGCAACTTCCTTGTCTACCCTGTTGACACTTTTGCCCTTCCATTGACTTTTCTTGCTCTTAGAAATTCACCTGGTGCCTACCTCACTCCAGGGCTTCCTTGCACTCCTGCGGGATGCTCTCAACTCTTCTGTAAGTTCCAAGGATCCAATGATTCTTATATACTTGGAGTCACTGACAGTTATGAACTAGTGAATGATTTTTTTGCTTCTATTAAAGTTTTCATACTGAGGAAATATATTTAAATGTTCAGAAGGTCTCCAAGGCACCACCAGCAGCTCAGGAGCTCTGACGCCATCTCAACTCTCATTTCTGCTCCAGGTGGGCTCCCAGGTGACTCAGGGAAGAGTGGAAAAGTGTCACAAAGTTCTAGCAGAGATTGTAGGGACAGTGTGGTGCCAGGTATTCCAGCACAGCCCTCCTTAACTAACTCTGTGATTAAATCAACCTTTGGTGTTCTTAATTCTCTGGCTCTTAAATATTCCTTCAAGCAGCATTAAAACATAAATCTTAAGGGATGATCAAGTACTGAACTAATGGATAAGTATGTACATAATAGAGATTTTTTTTCTCTTAATATTTCTCACAATTCTGGTTCTTTCTCTTTGTCAGAGAGTTCTGGAATTTACTTTTTAATATAAATTCTACATTTGCCTTTCTAAGGGATAAAAATCAATGCAGGGAGTTACACTCTTAGAAAGGATCCATGGAGTGTAAAGAAACACTGTTTTTCTTTTATGACGTGAAAAATATTGGCTAAAAAGCATCAAAATCAAGCACAATCACTTATCTTCACATTTCTAGTATACAATACTCCAAGAATGCAAAAATGTGTTTAAAGACATAGGATTGATTTATTCTCTGTGGTTGTGCTTCTTTAACTTACCCTAATAATAACACACAACACAAAGGGGACAGGGGTTTGTTGGTTTTTTTCACTGTGGGATTGTGGCAGCAACCTTAAAATGGTGGTTTTTATGGGTGAATTTATATCAGAGTGGAAGTGGAAGACAAGAAGTGGGGAAAAAGATCACCCAAATTCACTTTTATGGGTTTATTACTCTAAAAAGTGATAAAGGAAGCACCTTTTACAGACAGTCAGAAATGAGACACTGACAAATTATTCTTGTGGGGTGATTAAAAGCAGATTTCAGTCCTCAAGTGTAAATGACTCTATTCCTTCAGTGCTGTAGTTTTCCATCTCCAGCATAAATAACTGTAAATAAAAACAAATGAGAAAGAAGAGCCAACATCAAGATACTGAAATGAGGAACGTTGCACAAAACAACAAGTAGCAGTCCCAAAAACTATTCACAGCAATTGTTTTGCATTAGTGAAGAGGAAAGAATGGACAGGGGGAAAAAAACCAATATGGAAAAGGATGGAAGGTGATATCTGTAATAATTCTTTCAACTGGCAGAAATCTATATTTCAACTGGCAGAAATCTATATTATTCTGTTTGTGTTTTCATTCCATCATGGGGGAAAATCTAGATTTGAGCAAAACTCTTTTAGCATGCAATAAGTTCAACATCTCTTCATTCTTAGGCATACTTGGGAAAGCTGAAAATATGCTGAAATTCAAACCCTGGGGGACAGGACAGGGAGAACATTGTGATTATGTGTGAATTCAAGAGAGGCAATATCTCGAAAATCTGAATACTTAGTCCTGGTATTTTCAAAGTGTTTACTTGTTTCAATGAAATGCATGTTTTCAGTTCAACATTAACTCCAATATAAATATTAAACAGGATTAAACCACCCCAAAATTAATTAGAGACAAGTGTTTCTGTTCAAACCCTCAGATAAACAGAATTTTTGTTCCATTTGCCCAGAGAACAAAAGCCATCTCTTTTTTTTCTCCCTACCACTTTTAGTGCCAGCATCTCGAGAGTGCATGCATTGTATGGCTCCTGCTGTGAGCAAACTAACATTTTTTGTGCAGGAAGGGAAAATGAGAAGACAAGGCACCTCACCCCTACACACTTCTTTATTTTATTCTAGACAAAAGGATCACTTTGTTCAACTACTTAAATCTTGCACTGAATAGAGAAGTCGCTGTGGGGAAGTGGAGCTTGCAGAATGCTGTCTGAGACTAATACTCTAAATCCCTCACATTAAGCACACGAGTAGCAACTAAACAAATATCCACACAGATGTCATGCCATTCTACTGAGCAGTTTTATTCCATATATAAAATGAAAGAGCAATCCCTTGGCTGCTTGTCATGGCAGGTGTCTACGTATTTAAATGCTGGTCAGTTTTAAATAGAACACGTGTATTTAACTTTCCCAGCATGTATAAAGCTTTTAAAGCCCATCACACTGATGCTAAAATAATAAGGGCCAGCAGTCTGGTGATATGATTGCTTTTTTTATTGCTCAGTTTGTGCTGAGAACTCATTTTAATTCCAAAGGTTATGGCTTTTAAAGCAGCACTACACCCTTTTCCCTCCCCCAAACTGAAGCTGGATCAAAAAGGGCCATAAATGAGAGCTGGAAACGTATGCTCGGATGGCAATCCATCCTCTGATCCTTTTTATTTTTGCTGTGCTTTTGAACCACTCTTCCCAGCAAAGATCGAGTGGGTGTCTCACTTAAACAGAAGATGTCAGCTGTTGTGAAATTGGCAGATGGACAATTAAGATACTTCAAGGTAAAAAGGTAAATAAAATGCAGGGAAAAGAGGGAAAGTGTGCAATTACTCCTCGCTGCTGCTGTCTCCTTTCTTTGGAATTTCAACGTCAGAGAAAGGGTTTTGTCTCCCAGTTGCTCATTGTTAGCCATGGCAATTATAATACAGGAATACTAAAGGAGAGGAGGATGAATGGACAGTGTCAAACTAAGTCTGCAAGAACGGCTTTTAAACACTTTAATGGCATGGTTATGTTCTCTGATAGGAACACATTGTGTCTATTTCCACCAAAGTTAGTCTTGTGTGACATCTCACAGAATCGTAAAGTTGTGGAATATTCTGAGTTGGAAGGGACCCACAAAAATCATCACATCAACTCCTGGCCCTGCATAGGACACCCCAAAAACCACACCACGCACCTGAGAGCACACTCAGAGAGGTTTTGAATGATCCATCCCAGATCTTCTGAAGGGATCTCAAAAGAAGTCAGAAAAAAAGACAGATGAGTAGCCACGAGGCATGGAGGGGCAGCCTGAGTGGAATTTCTTATTGTGGCATCTCATGTGAATGCATGCTAAGGAGTTAGAGGTGACTTATCTATGAAAGGAACTTAATGAAGAAAACACAGAGTTAAACACCTTCAGGAGGAATTTTCACACCTAAGTAAATGATGAAGATGCTACTGAGAATGAAAAGAATGGTTTTTCCTAGTTATAAAAACTATATATAGTTTTCTAGCTTTACATTTTGTTTCATGTAAAAGGTGACATCTAAAATTCTTTCTGTTTAAATGAATGTTCTTTCAGTAAAGTCAGTCAGAATTTCTTGAAACTCACAACAGAAAACTGGCATTTTAGAACCAGGGTTTTATGTCTACTTTACACTTTTTCATCTTTCTTATAAAATTCAGGATAAATATTTCAGATTACATGGTAGGGTAACAGTTATGATTAATGTTGTAAGGAGCAGTTTAACACTTCATTTTGCAACTGAAATAGACAATGAATTCTGGATCTGGGCCCATCTGTGCCACATTCTACTTGTGTGGGACAGCAAGTTTTGCAACAGATATGGCATTGCTGTCAACAACTTTTATAAGAAAAAGCGGAAATGTAAAAGTACAAAAAAGAGCTCAACAACTCAGGGACAGCAAACAGCGTAAGAAAACACTTGCAAACGTCTTAAACCAAGGAAAATACTCAATTATTGGAAACTGAGTCCAGAGAGACTTCAAAGAATGTGTTTTCTGAACAATCTGGGATGACCTGAAAAGGGAAACCAATGTATAGATTTTATTAATTTGTTTGATAAACTCAGGAGTAGTTCTGGTTCTTGTGCTTAGAGTAAATCAAGGAAACCCAGCAGCTCTTCCCTTTAGTCTTTCATGTACCCAGAGAAGTAAATCCTTTTATGAAAAGTGTTATGGTTTGACACTGGCCAAACACCAGGCACCCATGTCAGCCACTCATTCACCCTCCCTTGCTACAGCTGGGCAGAGGAGAAAAAAAAATTAATGAAGGGCTCATCAGCTGAGATAACAACTGAAAGAAAACACTCCAAGGGCAAAACAGGCTTAACTTAGAAGTACAAAGTGGGCTTATTACTAACAACATCAGAGGAGGATAATGAGAAGTAAAAATAGGTCCTTAAAAGACCTTTCTTCCCCCAACCCCTCCCTCCTTCCCACTAACAGCACAGAGAGATGGGATGAGTGTTTGGTAAGTTCATCACCCAAGGTTTTCTTCTGCTTGGCTCAGGGAGAGGAGCCCTGAGAGACCGTGGGGTCCCTTCCATAAGAGACAATTTTCTGTGAAATTCCCTGGCATGGCTCCACTCTCATGAGCAGCAGCCAAACCACACCTGCCACAACGTGAGCACCTCCCACAGGCACACAGTCCTCCCAAAACTGCTGCAGCCTGGGTCTCTCTGGGTCTCTCTTCCCACGGGGTGCAGTCCTCCAAGGACAGGCTGCTCCAGCCTGGGAGCAGGGACCTTTCTCTCCACTGGGTCTCCCACTGGGTCACAGCCTCCTCCAGGGATCACCTGCTCCAGCATGGGCACCTCCACCAGGGGCTGTGCATGGATCTCTGCATTCCCCATGGATCCCCAGGGGCTGTGGGTGGAACTCTGCATCCTTGTGAATCCCCACAGGCTGTGGGTGGAATTCTGCATCCCTGTGGATCCCCAGGGGCTGTGGGTGGAACTCTGCATTCCCCGTGGATCCCCAGGGACTGTGGGTGGATCTCTGCACCCCAGTGGATTCCCAGGGGCTGTGGGTGGATTTCTGCATTCCCCATGGATCTCCAGGGGCTGCAGAGGCATGGCTCCTTCACCATGGTTTCACCATGACCTGCAGAGGAATCCTGGTTCCAGTGTCTGGAGCACCTCCTGCCCTCACCTTGGTGTCTCCATGTTGTTTCCCTCACATGTCCTCACCTTCTTCTCCTCTCTGACTATAAGGAAAAACTGTATGTCCTTGGTTTTGATTTTCTTCTTAAATGTGTTATCACAGAGGTGTTACCAAACTCTCTCATTGCCCCAGTTTTGGCTAGCAGCATATCCATCCTCAGAGCCAGCAGGGTTCTGCTGGGCATGGTGGAAGCGCCCAGAAGCTTCTCACAGAAGCCACCTCTGTGTCCCTTCCCTCCCCTACCAAAAACCAGGTGATGGAAAACCAACACATCTGGTTTGAAAGTATGTTCTGATGGAGGCTTGGGCAGTTTTTCCACTGTCCAAGGTCTGTGATGGCAGCGTCCCGCAGGAGAAGAACTGGGAAAGCAATCTCTTCCCAGGTGTGTTTCTGGGAGCCTGAGCTCAGGAGGAAGAGATCAGATCCTGCTCACATCCAGCTAACCTGGAAATCTGTGGACCTCCAAGTCAGTGTATTTTAACACAAACTGGACTCCCCATTAGGAATTCCAGAATCAGTGTCTGAAGAAAAACTTATCCTTTAGTTTATTGCCAGTTAGTGAGTCATGCATTTGAAAAGGCCTCGTAGGAGAGGTTATTTTTTTTTTTTTTTTTTTTTTTTTTTTTGCAAAGAATATAATGAAACATTAAAAGCAATAATATAGACAAAGATTGCACATGACCCAAGTTGCAAAATAATCTGGATGCCAGTGGAGGTTAAGGACACTGAGAGTCTTCAGATGGAAGACGAGATAACTGACATTGAATAATATGAAAGAAATTGAGAAAATGCAGCAACAGAGAGTGTTTCTTGTAACAGGCATAGGGCATAAAGGAATATTTAAAAAATAATATAAAATAAGCAGAAGATGGATCTTGTTGTGGCTTGTATTGTGACATCCTTTGTCCTAAGAAATCACAGAAAATTTCAATGGGGCAGATTTTATCTTGGGATTACAACCCTGGAAAAACCTTATTTCTGTCTTCTGTTCAGCACAGACTGCTCACAGACATTGCTATTTTCCTTGATATGAAATAGCAATGCCTGCTAAAAGTAGGCAGGAGTAGCCTGTGGTGACATGTTGCATATTCTGTATTCCAAGAAGTGTTCGATTTATGCATAAATCAAGGATAAGTACCTGTGAGGAAATCTGTATAGGTAGTGTATATTTCTGTAAAAGGTAAGATACTCATACCCTTGAGCTTTGTGACGAAGTCTTTTTTTTTTTGTTGAGATTAAATTTTTTTTTTTTTTTGAAGGATTGGCATGTTGTCAGTTATTTATCATGCCTGAACTAGCACAATTCCAAAGGAGAAATCTTTACTTTGCAATTCAGAAGACCTGCCTGTGAAAGATTATGAGTTCTGTGATTATAAACATCACAAACTCCAGGGTTCATTTAAATACCCACAGATTTCTCCAATGTTGAGACATTTGATCAAATTACTCTGAGTTTCTTTTTTGAGTCTGTGGGGGATGAGTCAATAAACTCAACAGAACTGAGATCTGAGAGGTGTATCTCAACCTAAAATAAACACATTTGTCCAAATTAATCACATTAAACTCTATTGACTCCATTGATTAGGCTACGCTGACTATTGTGGAAGCCTAAGCAGCTAGCTCAGCTGTAGAGAGATATATTTTAAAAGCAACAAACAGATAAAATGGATCTTATCCCCAAATTCTCCATTCCAGTCAGCCATCAGAGAATGATATTTCCAAAACATTTGTTCAACCGCAGAAATGGATTGTTTTTTGCCATGGATTTCAAGTATTTTGCAAAGCTGAGCCTCAGGACAAATCTGGGCTTAAAATCATACAAAAGATATTAATGAATTCTGCCTTGGAATAACCAGTCCCTGCATAAAGCTCATTCTCATTCATCAGTCTATACTTTTGTGTGCTGTCTTTTATGGCCTTCTGATATAGAAAATGTGACAGGATTTAGCACTGAAACTCAAAATGAACAGTGCAGAAAACCCAGACAAACAGTCATTAAAACAAAACCAAAACCAAAAACAAAAACAAACCCCACACCATAAAGTTCATTTAAAAAACTATTGCAATGAATTGTGTATTTTTTTTAATAATCATGATGGGGATGAACAAGGTTTTCTGGGTTCATCAGAAAACTGCAAGTCAGCATAACCTCTCTCTTCAGGTTTCACCTGTCCTTTTATATCCTTCCTCTCACCAGAGGTGAGAAGGAGTTGGTTGGTTTATCAGCCATCAGCGGCACCCAGCAGTGAGCTGGCACCACAGCAAACCAGTGTTTCCATCTATTAATAATGGCTGTTATCTATAATACATAGATGCATTTGACTTTTATCCATTTGTTGTGGGTTTAAGCCTGGCTGGAGATGAAACACCACAGAGCCACTCACTCATCCCTCTCTTCTCTTCCTGCTCACCCACGTGGAATGGGCAGCAGAGTTGAAGCAGGACTTGCGTGTTGAGATAAAAACAGTTTAATAATTGAAAATAAAGTAAAATACAATAAAAATGGCTAATAATAATAATATGATGATGATAATAAAAAAGGGAAAGAACAAGTGATGCACTATCCAATTGTTCACCACAGTTTCTCTGAAAATAACTCTAAAAACTGCCATCATATGCCAGAGAAACACCTCAGAGTGCTTTTTAAATTATTTTAGAAAACCTCTGTGGCAGTCAGCGTTTAATTTTACAATTTTCTTTTCTAAATTTGGTTCACTTTCTCCATAGGTTACTTGAACCTATGCTAAGTAAGAGAGAATAGTGTGTGCTTTCAGTGATACAAAAGATATATTCTTATTTTTTAATAGTTTGGTCACTAAATATTTAAATGGATGTTGTTTCTGCTAATTAATGACATCATTCAAAATTCTACGAGACAACTTTTAAACCTAAATAAACTTTCTTATACATGTCATAGTCTTATTTATAAGAATCTCATGTTCTTTGGGCAAGAAGGTGAAAGCTGTCCCTTTTATGGCATAGCTATCTGGATTAGAAAAAATACACCAAAAGTAAACCAAGCTCCTCAGAGGTTTTTGTTCTCTTTGCAATAATTTTCTTTTTTTCCTCAGTATCAACAGCAGAGGAAAGGCTTTGTACAGAAGACCTAACCTAGACCTTCAATTCCTAGAAGTACTTAGTTGTCATTTTCTGCTTAATTTCAAAATCTCACATAACACCTCTTAATTCTTCACCTCTCCTCTCCTTTAGTATCCCAGGAAACTCATCAGCCATTTGTTATCCATCTTGATGATATTTGCAGTCTGGCCTGTGCAGCAAACTCCAGGAATAAAGTCTGAGATCTGATTTTTCCGCTGTACCAAGTTGGTTAAATCTTGATATGTCCCACTGTCAGAAACAGCATGGCTTTACCACAATTACTTGTTTGAAGGTAATTAAGAGAGCATTTCATTCAAAGTCTCTGATGGCCATTTCTTAATACTTCTTGGAGTATTACATGTTTCTCAGCTCCAAAGTTCATATGTGAGTTTTATCTAGCAATAGCAGTAATTGATGAGATCTGCCAATGGAAAGCCAGCTCTTTACTGTAATTATTAATTTTTCTATAAGGCACCACTTCAGCAGTGGAATTCACTTGACATCTATTCATTTCCTATTCCTAAAGTTATGAAAATATTTGCTCATGCAAATAGGACAAGTGTTTTCTTTAACAGAAAATTTGTCAATCCAATGCTTTTTAAGGTTACCTTAAACCACAGGCAAGGCCTGGAATGTACATTACATATCACTTAGAGAGAAATTAAAATAACTTTTTTTTTTCCCAATTAGTTAGCTCAGAAAATTTGTGTGAATACTCTCCTGATCTCAATGTGAAACAATGTTGTTGAGCTGTCAGTGGAAGTATTGTAAGTTATTCAAACTGGACATAGATAAGAATACCATAGGACATGATTCTTTGTCTTTTAAATGACCTATACTCACTGCCCATGAGTCAATCAAATCTTCTCATGCATGTCCTATGACCATTTATCCTTCTTCAATGATCAAAACACCCGGGGGACATTAGAGGTAATACCTGCTTATTAAGGACTAATATTTAATGCAAAAAAACAGTGTCAACAGTGTCAGTGGGAATTCCATAAACTTCTCAAGGTGACTGTGAGGCAGGTCCCATGGGATATTTAATAAAATAAAATTTTGAGTGAATATATTTCACAACTATTTGATTTTGCTGATGGCATAAATATAAGGAAATATGCTTGGAGTTTTGAGAAGGTCTTGAATTCTTAGGAAATCATGACTTGATGGAAATAAATGTAGTGACTCTTCTATACCTACCAATTAATTAATCCATGGAGACATAAATTAGTGGAATGATAGAGAGAAATTCAGAAACCTAAATTCTCATTTTTGTTTGATTTCTATAATATCACAGATCAAATGTGTCCTGTCTTTCCTATCTAGAATTCTATCTAGAAGTATTTTCTACTTCTTTTTTTTTTTTTTTTT
>VWZU01019431.1:453963-471975 GCA_013397095.1 Sterrhoptilus dennistouni | reverse complement strand
TTTTTTTTTTTTGTGTGTGTGTGTAAATTGTTTAACTTCTAGGTCTTTCTTCATCTAATATTCTGTAAAGATTGTCTTGAGACATGTCTCTGTGTAGAGATCTTAACAAATCCACTACCTCATCATGTATCTGAGACTTCTAGTCACCACTCTAACAGAGCTATTAGGATATATTTTTCTCTTTTGTCTTCTACCTCAATTTAGTCTATTAAAGACATTTATGACCTTTATTTTGTCATGTTCCCTTCCTTTTCTCCCTGACATAGTACTTCCAAGAACTGACAGCAGTCCCTGTCCAGTCTTTACAGCATCATCCTGGTAGACATGATGTTAAATTGATGTTGCACCTGCCCATCTTGTCAACAACAATAATACCACAAAAAACTCACCTAAAAAAACCCAAACAAACAAACAAACAAAAAACCTAAAAAAAAAATCCTGAAAAAACCCAACAACAAACAACAACAACAAAACCACAAAAAACCCACTCCAAACCAACAAAAAACAACAACAAACTCAACCAAAGAAAAAGGGAAAAATCTGTCCTTCTGAACATAAGAAAAATGAGAACCAATAACTGTGCCTGTGTGAACTCCTACTAAGTGAAAACTTCCCATTGTATTTATAGTCACAGCTGTCATATTGCCTTAACCTAACACATAGTGTTGCAAAGTCATGTGTGAAACATGGAATATAAAAATAAAAATACCCCTTACTTATATTAATATTCAGGACCAATCTACCTTCCATTGCAGTACACACTATACTCAAAGACATTCTACTTCCCCTCTCTCTAATTTTCACAGGCAGTCTTTATCTGTCCATCTGCAATGCATTTCTGCTCCATTAAGTTATTATAATACACAGCCATAAAGATAATGCAACTGTAAATTATTGCATTAACATTCTAGTCATCAACACATAAACTCAGACTGAACAAAAGGCAAAAGCTAGTCTACCTGAGAATGTGTCATCCCAGAATATTTTCTTTCAAAATGGTTGAAAAAACACTTGAAATGGCAATTTATACTCTTCAGAAATACCATCCTGATATGTTTTGCTTTTGCATTTAAGTGTATCTCAAAACTCCAGCTGAAGGGAAAAAAAAAAAACACCAAACAATATATAAGAGAAATAATAGGATAGGATAGGATAGGATAGGATAGGATAGGATAGGATAGGATAGGATAGGATAGGATAGGATAGGATAGGATAGGATGGGATAGGATAGGATAGGATAGGATAGGATAGGATAGGATAGGATAGGATAGGATAGGATAGGATAGGATAGGATAGGATAGGATAGGATAGGATAGGATAGGATAGGATAGGATGGGATGGGATGGGATGGGATGGGATAGACTAGACTAGTTCTTTGCAAAGGAGCCTAAACCAATCATCTAATCCAACTGATTGACCAATTCAGAGCTGATTAAAAGATGAATCATGTTAAGCACCTTGTCCAAATGCCTCTTAAGCATTGACATGCCAGAGGCATCAATTCCCTCTCTGGGAAAACTGCCCCAGTGTTTGACCCAACCTCTCAGCAAAGAATTGTGTCCTAATGTCAAGTCTGAACCTCTCTTGATGCAGCTTTGAATGATTCTCATTCAAAATTGAGAGAAATATTTTTAAAATTCCAATTGAAATGCAGATACTGAAAGAAAGATGCTGTGAAACATATGGGAGGAGTGGGGGGGGGAGGGAAGTAATAATCACTTGAATTCATAAACGTCATAATATTATAAGTTTTATTATATAAAAATTCCCAATAGTAAAGGAAATTATCGACAATTTAAAGTATTGGTCAGCCTAGGTTAGATGTTTCTCTTTCATCGGTTTTCAGTACCAGACACCCCAGGAAAGTCACAAGCACACTAAGGTTTCTCCAGACACATCACCCCCAGTTGCAGCAATTATCAGCTTAGAGATGCCTCGAACCAGAAGTGACCTCAAAATGACTCCTGTTAAAAGCCACTTAACATGGTCCTAATGGAACAAGTCAGGCATGCCTTGTCATTTTCTCTCAGTATTTAAAAGCATTGCAATATTAGAGGAGCTTGGGCGAGAGTTCAACAGGAAATTTCGAGCAGAAGCCCAAAGAACCATTTTCAGATGGCAAAAAAGTGTCTCTGAATGTTAACAGTGGGAATGGTGCTTGTGCTTATACAAGACTTAAAGCATCTTGCTTTGAGAGCAAGACTTTCAAATACAAAATTAAAAGGGCTGTGGGGCTCTCTTTGGCTCAGTATGGTGGTATGGACTCTGGGATTTCTTGCAGAAGTTACTGTAGTCTTCTCCTCACTGGTTTTAGAAATTGGTCTACCAGAAGCCCTCGGAAAGAGGAAACCAGAATTTCTTTTGGATAAATATTTCTAAATTTGTTTGTATTTTGGAAATGCAAATAAATTACGCTTGCTACTTAAACTTATTTATTTCAGAACTAAATATTTTTATGAAAAACTTGCAAGAGAAAAAAAAGAGCAAAAAATAAAAATATATAACAAGAAGAAAGGAAAAAGTATCTCCTGTATTTGTTGGTGTTTCTGATCCCTTCACAGTGATGGAAATTCTCAGCTGTCAAGTATATTTCCTGGGCAGACTTGATAGCATAGGGTTAAAATGTTTCTTAAAATTATGGGAACTGTATACAATAGATTCAGGGGAGATGGAAAGAAAGGTTGGGCCTGGAAAGGGAACCAAAACTACCCAGGCCCTGGAAACAAGGGTTAGATTTTGTCTTTATTAGATCTTGTGAAACTGCACCTGCACAATCACCATATGATAAAATGATATGATTGTTAAATGTCATGATTGCTTGGTGATGGAATATGATTATTATCTTAAACAAGAATCATGAGAAACAATATTTGGGGGGACCTGATGGAAACTACAAGAATTCATGCTTGGATAAGATCAATATATTCAATAGAAAAATATGAGTTTAATAATTAATATATATAGTTACATAAAGAAAGGGTATAAAAACATGTCCATCTGGAATCCATGTCAGAGTCAGACTTGGGTTTGTACCCTGTACCCCAGATTCCCAGAGTTCTTCAATAAAAGCAACTGCATATAATCATTCTGTGATTATGTGTTTCAAAGCTAACAGACTGAGACCCAGGATACAGGTAGGACTCATCTGTCAGGTTATGTGGGAGGGTGCCTCCAAACTCTGGGCAAGGATAGACAATGTGCACTTTTTCCTCAAATGAAGAATACAGAAAACAGGCTAATGCTTTAATTAGCCACATTTCATTCTCTTTTGACAGGTTTAGGACACTACAGTTATAAGCTCTTTATTTAATGTCTTGGAGAGAGGAGCAGGAAGTCTAGCAAACAGACTAGGAACATGGAACATTAGGAAAAGAATAAGCAAATCAGCACTTATATCCTCTCTCCCTTATATGAATGTTCTGTCACATCATTGCCTCTTTAAGATATGAGAGTGTTAAAAACTTTCTTTGTGCAGCAGAGGGAAAAGATGCACAAATAAGTAACGTAACTGATCAATAGAAAAGTCAGGCACTGGATCCCTCTTCACACAGTGATCGTCAGGGGTGGTGCTCATCATCTTTATTTCAGACTTGTGGTCAATGGCCAAACGCCCTACCAGTCTTCTTCAGAAAAAGTCAGCCAGAGCCCTATCCATGAGGACTTAGTGCAGAGTCAGAGGACACAGTAAATGAGAAGTGTTAATGACATCAATGCCTGGATGCTAAGCTGGTTTAATCACTGACTTTTATTTAGTGTGGATAACACACTAATGCACATGTAATAACCAGCCACCTGACAGCCAAGGCAGTAGATCTTTCCAACAGCAACAGGGTTCTCACCAGCTGGCAGGAGATGTGACCAAGGGTACAGCTTCCTGAGTCCATGGAAAAAATGTGTCTGGAGCATTGCAAAATAAAAGAAACCAAACCAAACCAAACAAAAAATGAGAGCATTTTTCCATTTATCCATTTTCTATTTTCCAAAATTGAATCTACAACAGTAGAATACAAATTTCTATTTCTTATTAAAAACTCTATATATCTATCAGAGTCCTTCCCTGCAAGTATCTCACCACCCAGAATTCACAACAAAGAAATCTCTCTTCTTTTTCTTTTTTTTCCCTCAAATGAAGAAAAAAAATCTCCTTTTTAAATACTGATTCATAAAATGATATTTTCCCAAAGATTTGTGGAAGATACTGGAGAAGACCAGAAATACTGATATCCAGAGGTTCTGTGGGAGGTTGGATGCTCTCACACCATAAAACCTAATAAAAGGTCAAATACTGAATCATCTGTTCTTGATTCTGCAGGTTTAGTTACATATCTTTATTCTCACATAAGAGAAGGTTCCTTCCTGTATTGAAATCACAGGTGAGTGGTCAAGACATGTTTCCACTGAGGACCCATCAGTAAATGACCAGACAAGGTAGAAAAGCAAGGACATTTGCTTACAAAAGCTGATTAGTTTTTAATTGGAGAAAAAAAATCATTCTCTTGCTACAGATTTATATAGAAATAATAAAGCTTTAACATGTTATAATGAGCATTGTGAAGAGAATACAGAGATATGCAGTGTGCTTGCACTTACCTCAGAAAAAACTTAGATTTAAATCAGTGCAACTAGAACCATTCTTCCCATGAATTTGAGCTTCCAGTCTGCTTACTCAAGTCTTTAGTCAGTAATTTTGAGTCATAACATGTAACAGTCATCATTATTTAATCCTAAAACTAGGTTTTTTAAGATCCATCTCCTCTAATAAATATTTCCCCTAATTTTCAAGCCATTTACATTAAAATATCTGGCATAAGCATTGGTGCTGGACAGATGCTGACATTTTAGAAGAGTATTTTCTTGTTAATATTGAAGGTCTAAGAATTATTTTCATTCTAGAAGGAAGAAAGAAATTTGCAAACTAAACATGTCTATACCCTAGCTCATAAGACTTTTGTCCACATGATACTGGAAGGCCTATGTTAAAAAATTTAAGAAACTAAAATTTATTGAGGAAAAAACAAGCAAAAGAAGACAGAGGGTGCTGGGGTCTTAAGGAAACAAAGAGGCAGAGTTTGTAACTGTCACAGGTACTGTCCTCAGATCCTCCACATGAAGTAATTTTAGGTTATTTTTATGAGTCAGAGTACAACACTCTCTGAAAGAGGATTTTAAAGGGAATGAGGATAACTCTTGCTTCCATAAATCTGGCTGCTCTGTAGGTGAAACCACATGAATCTCTTTATCCTCAAGTTTGAATTGTACACAGTTGTCACTACAGATTTGCATTTCAAAACCAAAACACAGTGCAACATTAAGAAATAATTTAGAAGAATAGGTCTCCACTACAGGAAGGTCAAGAAAGCAACATTACAGTGTCATGAAGATAGTCTTTTTATTTTCTACCATAGCTGCTCATAACCTAAAATCTAGCTCTGAGATGTGCTAGGAAATATTTCCTTTTCTCTTTATCCACTTTTCTTTCTTTTCTATTTCATTATTCAGCTACAGAAGCATACTATCAGTGCCTCATTATTTCAGGACAACAGTAACTCTCTAATTGTTTCACGTCTGATGAGCATTTCAATGATGGATGACCTGCCTCACTCTACAGAGTTTTATAGCTGAAAAAATAGATTTGGGGCTAGGAGAAAGTAATCCACTGTCGTCCCTGCTTTTCTTGGTTTCAAGTGTTTGAGTCTTTGCAGCAGCTTCTCACGCTGCTTCATGTAAACAATATCGTATTCTTAGAATTTATCTGTATGTTTTGCATTCTTGTTCTCTGAGAGAGAGCTTGACTGATGGTCATATTGACCAATGGAGTCAGGAGGTTGTAACCTCTTTGGGCCAATCTTGGCCCTCTGTACAAAATGTATATAAGCTATTGGAGTCAGATAATTAAAGAGCATTCCATGTTTCACCAAGCTGCTGCCTGCTGTCCTCTGTGAAGGTCCACTCCCACGTCACAACGTGTTGCCCCTCTAAAGGCGTGGGGTAACAATCCACAGTCTAACATACACCATCTACTAAAACCCTAAGTCTTTTGCTTTATCTTTCTGTTATTGTTAATTCCATATGTACTTTACAATGAACTCTTCTTCCATTTACTTTGTAGCATAAGTGTAAGTCCTCTGCTCTCTTCCAAGATGGGATGATTATAAGGGAAAACTCAAGTGTCAACATTAATCACCAAGTTGATTCTAGGAAAGCGCAGATTCAAAACTTTGATGGGTCTGAATTAGTGTTTTCTTTCTCCAGTGCTGGATATTCCAGCTGGATAAAATTTAGGTTTGGATGAAGTTGGACAAAAATCCTGGGATTAAAATTTTGAAATAATAATAATAACCTAATGTTTTTACAACATTGGAAGTGAAGGTAGTTACTTGAACTGTCCAGCAAAAGCCAATGGAACAACACTGTCCTATCATAAAGGGACTAATACCTGTCAGCCAAACACCAGTCCTTGTGGATTTATTACAATTCATGTTATTTTTAAAGGTTTTAGCATATTTCCCTGTTGTGCTGGTTTTGACTAGGCTAGAGTAGTTAATATGGGGCTTTTTGGTATTTGTGACCAAAACAGTATTGATAGCACAGGAATGTTTTCATTACTGCTGATCAGAGCTCACGCAGATTTGAGGTGTGGAGTGAGGAGGCTGGGAGGGAACAAGGGGTTGGGAGCGGACATGGCCAGGACAGATGATCCCAAGGACTATTCCAGACCATGCTCAGCATATACAGGTGGGGAGAGGAGAAAGGGGAGACATTTGGAGTGATGTCATTTGTCCTCCCATGGTACCATTTTGGTGTGGTGGGGCTCTGCTCTCCTTGACACGGCTGAACACCTGCCCAGACATGGGAAGAGGTGAATGAATTCCTTGTTTTGCTTTTTTTGTGTGCTTGGCTTTACCATATAAACTGTCCCTATCTCAACCCACAGGTTTTCTCACCATTGTCCCTCTGATTCTCTCCCCATCTCAACCAGGAGAGTGAGTGAGCAGCTTTGAGGGGCTTGGTCACTGCCTTGAGTTATAGTTTAACATCTGTTCATCCCCTTTTATCTTACCCTAAAATCTTGTCTGATTTTATTTTCTCTGCACTTATGTTTTATCTCTAAGCTGCACCCTTTTGGGAACTTACTTTCCAAAGTCGTTGATTAGTGCCAAAGCCGTATTTTCACCTGAAATATCTAAAATTAATATACTGTGGAAATAAGTACCTCTTTGGTATATACATTAAATTACTGTTTTGACGTATTATGTTAATTCACTCCCCCTAACCCTCCCAAAAAAATCCCTGAGATCTCCACTCTAAAAATCTTTTAGAAATTTTTATTTTATAAATCTTACTCTTTAGGAACTTGTTTCCAACATAGTCAAGAAAATCCACTTTCTATAAAATGACTGCTTTCTTTTCCCTCAAATCTTTTGAAATGATCATTCCCGCTGCAGCACCAGAAAGTACAAACAAGTAAAGGTGAGAAGAAACTCAGTAGGTATAACTAATATGTGTTTTACATAACAACTTGTGCTATGATTTTTCCTACAACCCTGACACATCCCAAGCCTTAAACTGAGCTCTCAAACTGTTCCTTATTATTTGTCGTGCCAATTATTAGAATATTATTGGTGCTATCACAGCAGGATAAAATAGTAACAATTTTCTGAGCATTGTTATAGGTTATAACAGGAAAATATATTGTTTTGCAAGAGTGCTGAAAAAAAAGGAATGGGGCTTTCAGAGGCCAATGCTTATTAAAAAAAGAATTGTTATCTATTAAGCCATTTGTGACTCATCAAAACCATTTAATCAGCTATTTTAGAGGCTAAAAATAATGTGCTCAAGCATCTCCTTGAGGACCTAATACTCTGGCAATCAGATGTGTTGTCCAGTTTCACTGCCTTAGTCTTCTTAATTACTTGTACTTTTAAAAGTGCATTTTCCAACATCCTGCCACCGTATTTTCCCATCTGGCCATCTGCCAAACTGAAAAAAAAATGCATCTCTCTTACCTTCAAGTAAAAATGTGATTTTATTTCTTTAAAAACTAAGGAGTAAGAATGGATGACACATAAACAATATTTGTATCTACTTGTCGGATATAGAAACCTGGGAGCATCCCCATGCTGTCACTTAGAAGGAGACATGGTTGGTTTATAGCTGGTTTACAGCCTTAAAAATCTCATTTCCACTCTTTTTTATTAGCTCTGGTTGCTTACAACATTATCCTGGTGTGACTTTATGATGTGGTATTGCATTTGTATCCCCATCTGACTGTTTAGCCCAGGAATAAGTTCTGCACCTTTAAAACGAGATCCAAGAGCAAAGGTGGGGAGAAGGAAAGATTAAACATTAGGAATAAAATTCTTTCCTTTGAGGATGGTGAGGCCCTGGCACAGGTCACCCAGAGTTCTGGATCCCCATCCCTGGAGGTGTTCATGGCCAGGCTGGATGGAGCTTGGAGCAGCCTGGGACAGTGGAAGGTGTCCCTGCCCATGGCAAGGTGTTGGAACAAGATGGTTTTGAAGATCCTTTTCAAACCAAATGTGTGAAATTACAGCAGAAGGATTAAAACTGCCTCAAAGCACTATGCGACCTTAAGCCAGTAGAATTATCTTTCAAAGTCCAAAATCCTCTGTGAATTTGGAATGCACTGGAGGACAATAAAGTGCTTGTTAAATTCCAGTTTTCATTTACCAGTCAATAGAGTCTTATGGAAGTAACATAAAACTCAGAAATTTATTTTTAACAAAAGTATTGCCATGCAGTTTTTGGTGAAAAAATAGAAGTGGATGTATTCTGGTGAGGAAATTAAGAAAAAAAAAAAAAAACAACCTTGAACCATCTTGAATACTCCTATCTGCATTTTTTTAAACATACAAAATAACTTCTCAAAAAAAGGCAAGACGTTATGGATTTCTGAATACAGAAATTTTAAGGAAGGAGCAAGATTAGAAATTAATGTTTATTGCACACAGTATGCAGCGCATAATAGCAAAAATTTATCTGTCTCCTTCTTAGCAAAGGTTGTTGGACCATTTATGTTTTGTAAAGGAAAAAAATCAAAATTTCATAAATAGGAAAATCTTGCACTTCTGTAAGTATGCAAGCAATGACTGTCAAAAATTCAATCAGTATGAACTGAAAATAGAGAAGAAACAAAAACAATCCAGTAATAAATGGCAGGCTACTCTTTATATGCAACAAACAGGCTTATTTTCTCTAAAGTGATCAGAATAATAAACAGGAAGCTTTATCTTGTAAAGGGCTGGCATAATCAGAGAAGAGTTAACAGTGTGAGATTCTAAGATAGTCCAGATGGAATAAATATATCATTAGTACAAGGAAATTTTTAATTTTTTGACATATTCCTTAAATGTCAAGATGAGAAGTAGATGATAGTTTTATCTTAACAGCCCAGTCTCCAATCTTTTTATTATTCATATGTGGTTTACTAGTCAGCAGAGTGTTTTTTGAATTTGTAGGAAGTCAGACACCGATTAATGACCTGATGGTACACTCCTAATGCACTCTTTCAAGCCAATTAGTTCTCACATTTATTGCAATTCTATATTATAATGTGAAAAGTTGATTTTGTTGGAATTAGGAGGTCCAGGAATTAAGTATGTCAACTGTAAAATATCTACTAGCAATAACAAAGTTGATGGCCTTGGTAAATAAAAGTGAAGGCACAGAAAATAGGTTTTATTACAACTTTGCTCAAGCTGAAAACTTCAAGCCTCATTTTACTGTATTTTTCATGTCTCCATGGCAAAAATAAAGAAAAATGAACTGCCACATGAACATGATGGAAATGAAAGGAGAGTTCATACAATTACCCTTATGTTTGGGATGCATTCATTAATGGTGGTACCTGACAGTTATATTATTTGCATAGACAAAATAAGACTGGTATTATTACAATTAATAGACTCTAAGTCTGCAAAGGACTCAGCATGAGGTTTAGTTTACAAACTAGGGAGTCTTATAGACTAAAAGATCTTTTTCATAGCTATAGTAACACTGAAAGGAGCCTGGATTTGACAGGAGCTAGTCTGAGCTTCACAGGTAGAAATGCAAATGTCAATTGAACTTTCAGGTCAAAGAATGTGATCCAGGGCTAAGCAGCTTCCCAGAAGGGACTGCCACTGAGTTTTAAACAACCAGAATTTTCTAAAGCTTGTTGTAGTCTGAAATTATCATTTATTTTTCTGTTGCTGGATTCTGTTGGCACTTTTGAAAGCCAAGGTACTTCACAAATAGAGCTTCAGTGTATGGCTATTGTACAGCAAAAAATCCTCCAATTTATATAAGCCAGTTTTAAAATGGAGGTACTTAAATATAAACAACATTTTTTTGCAGGTGAGGACTCAGCTCCTAACAGTGACTAGACATTGACCTATGTAAAGTATAGAATTCATTAGTATCTCTTTACAATGGCAGAAGTACAGTTATTTCTAGAGTCACACTTTTCACTACAAATTGATTTTATCTCTGCAGTTCCAGCCTTTTTTAATTGATAAAACTCTCCAAAATCCCAAAATTAGCATTCAGGTCAGTGAGATGCAATGAATTTGGTCCTTACTGTGTAAAATGAAACTTAAATCTTTAGAAGGTCTGGGGTCTAATGATCCACACTGTCCAGAGGCTGAGTATCAACCATTTAAGATAGGGGCACCAATACCAATATCATTCTTATTCCTATTCCAGGAGCAGAAAGAATGGATTTTCAAATTGCTGAAAGACTAAATTATCAATCTATGAACAATTTTTTCTCCTCCAATTTAATATTTTTGAATTACTCTTCATTAGATTCGCAGAGTTTTTGATTTTGAAGAGACCCACAAAGACCATCAAGTCCATTTTTAAGGGATTGGCCCGTATGGGAGTTGGACCCATGACCTTGGTGTTATTTTACCAGCTTCATAAGAGGCTCATAAAAATTAAGAGCTCTATGTTCCTTTATCTGTGATGAGAATTTCTTAATAATAGATTTGGAAGGAAGAATATTAAAATAGATTTGTATCTGCAGCCAGGCATAGTTACAAGGTAAATCCCCCTTTTATCAATGCAGTTATGGAAGAGATAGTAAAGCCATCCTCCCTTGCCTTCAAAATGTTGCTCTTCCCATTCAGTTAACAAAATTGGCTTAATGACAACATCAAAACCCTATTTTTTTTCCATGTCTGTACCAAACCAGCACCTGATTTGTACATTCAGAATCCTAAAACTGACCCCCAGAGGTTAGTGCACGTATTATGGCATTCTTATATTTGTTTCTCACACAGAAAAGCCACCAAAAATTTCCTGTTTTCCATATATGTTGAGAAGGAGAATGCATATCACAGGTTTTTTTCTTCTTTTAAGATCAAAAGGAAATGTAAGTTGCCACAACTTGGTGACCATACCAAGATTACTTTGTCATAATTTTCATGAATAAAGGAAGATACCCATGTGGACAAAACACTGTGAATGTTTATATTTACAGACAGGTCACAGTGAAACACTGAAACACATAAAGCCACACTCTTTAGGAGCCAAATATCTATAGTTTAAGTGAAAGTGAAGAAAGAAAACCTATTAGGAAATTTAAGTGGGTGGAATTTAATTACTTGAACTGGAATTTAGCCAGGGCAGCAAGGTTAACATCTCCACAGATCCCATATTTTTGCAATCAGTTACTTTAATGACTTTGCATTTGCATATTTCTCAAGTGAAATCCAAGCAGAGCATTTAGAGGTAAGTGTTGTTGTTGCCAATATGATACACTAAACCAATATTATTTTTTGCTGTTTGCCTGAGCTCTTGATCGCTGTGCAGTCTTACAATGAAGTTTGGAAATTAATTTCTCAGACACAGGAAAAGTGGTTGGTATTTATCAATTTTAGATTTATATCTTCTAGTCAACCCAGGTGGAAAATTGGGTGAAATGTGAGATTTCATTGAGCAGCCAGATGTTACATTTTTGCTGAGCTACTCTAGTCAAGAAATAACACAACCACCCCTAGTTTGTTAGTACAAACAAACATTAAATAAACAAATATAAAAATATGTTATTGCATAAACAGCAAAGAACTTTATATTTAGTAAACCACAATGCAAGCAGTTGATTTTTTTTAAGAGCAATAGAAATAATTTGAGGTCTGTACATGTAAACATTTTCCTAAAGCCAGAAAAATTAATTAACCTTCAAAATTCAATCCATTGGTCTGTGTCAATCATAAAGCAGAAATACATTTCCTTTTTAAATTGCTGCCTTCCAAAGTCAAGTCTTTTGGTGGTCAGTTAATCATTAATTGTATATCTACTGATATGAATGTTATATAGAATGTTATATAGAGATATTTTATATGGTGCTCCCAGTAGATGATCAGAGGTTGCCACTTCCCTGAAGAGCTTGTGTTGCAAAAAAGAGTGCAGAGAATGGGGTGGAGAGTCAATAGAGGCACTGCCAGTGTCAAGGGGAGCAGAAGAGCTTGGCAGTCCTAAACAGCTGTACCTGGATTGACCACCCTGAGAGTTCACAGGAATTTGTGTGAAGTTCCTGGCTCAATGTTTGTTTAGCCATCTTCATGCAGAACATCAACAGTCCATTTAAAGAGAAGACCTAATGCTCAGCCATCATTCCCTAGTCCTTCTTTATTTGGTGTGTGTTTCCAGCTGTTTGTTTCGGGAAGGTTTAGCATCACTCTGTTTATGTGGCTGTGTCGTTTAGGTCCTAATACAACTAAAAGTAAAGCTTAGCTGAAGGGCCAGAGAGGCGTCACTCTGCACAATTTGCACATGGAAATACGAAATTTTGGGTTGCCTTCTTCAAAATACCAAACCCTCTCTGCTCATTGGATGCGATATGTGGACACAAGAACTATAACAAAAGGGAAGTGCTTTAGTTTTAAACATTAATAAAATAAAGGAGGTTCAATTTCTGTGAATTTTCTGGTGAAAGGAAAAATTTGTGTATAGAGTCAGAGCTTCAGAGCTGACCAACCATTGGAGGGGTGTTAATAAAGGGATGCTTTGTAAAAATGTCTCCCAAAAGGCCGAATTTGGGAGAGGGAGAAAAGACAACCTGGGTTTTAGAGGCAAATTTTTTCATAGACTTAAATGACCTGGAGCATCCCTCAGGAAAGGAAGAGGGATATGGGCTTGTGACACAATGACAAAATGACCTTTCCAGCCAGTGTCCAACAGCTCATAGGAGTCCTCAGGAAGGGAATGCCAATGGCTTTTCCTATTTTGGAACACAAGCAGAGACAATAGCATGTTATACTCATGAGGAATTCAAAGTTCATCTTCTCTGCTTAACCTTTTCTATTTTTTTTCTTTAATTTTAAATGGCTATTAGAAAAAACAAAACTATCCCACTCAAAAGCGCAGAGTTAATTGAAGCAAATAAGCAAACTTTCAGAAATAATGTCTTGAGATTTATTTTCATCATTAAGAAAAAAATTATTATGGCAAAATACACTCTTCTCATAGATACATATAAAACATAAGCACTTTTTGTTTCTTTTTTTTTTTTACAAAAAAAATAGGAGAACAAAATAGTTTCAGTGTTTTGAAGCAATTCAAGATAATTAAACTGGAACATTGGGGTTTTTCTTTAATTTTGCATTGGTATTATCTCTAACTTCTCTTCATTAAAGTATGTGTCTAAATCCAAAGTCAACCATGAATTAAAAGAAAAGTTAAATTAAGCTCCAAATAGTATGGTTTAAGTGGCAATGATCCCCTGGGTGTAGGGGAATACCCTATTCCCTTACGACTGAGTACATGAGTACCCAATATCTTTTTCAGAACTATTTCTCATGACATTTTTTTAAATCACATCAAATTTCCTGTTTATTGTTGTTTACTTTTCACATATTTCTGATTTAAAGTAAATGTCAAATATTACTTCTTTGAAAAATTATTGTTTATAGATTTTGACCATGGATGTCCAATCAACAATTATTTTCACTTTTTCCCCCAGCTAGTTATTTTTTTCACTAATAACCACTATTAAAATGAATAGTTCAGAAATATATTAGTAACTAGAATCAAATAGATAAAACATATTTGGAACTAGAATCAAATATGTAACATTATTATAAAACTGTGACCGTAATGTTAAGTCTTTGTCACAAGGGTAAGAAAGAAGGGAATGAAATCTAAATGTATTTTTCTTGAAAATTAAGAAATAAATTGTTAATGAACTGAAGAAAGCTTATTAGAGAAGAATTTAGTACTTCTCTATAATTTTGAAATGAAAGGCAGCTATCCAGGGACCAGAAGTTACATTGCACAGAATAACTGCCTGATTTTTGCCTCATTAAAAATCAAATTGCATAAATCTATTATTATTAGTAATAATGCTGATCAATTAAGATACAATTGCCTAACCAGGACCTGATTGCAGTACTATCATAGAAGACAAAATTAGAGCTCAAGTGGCTCTTTAAATCCCAGGCCCAGAACAAAACTGTATATTTTTAAGCCTGAATAATGATTACCAGCAGAATATATTGCTAGTAAAGGCCCCTGACATAAGAAAACACTATGACAAATAGCACTAATTGATATCTCTGATAGCTGTGTGAGCAGAAGTGTCAAGGATTGATCAAACATGAACCTTTTAAAATCTCTACCCTATGAGGAGCAGACATCTGTGATGTACAAAAATAGAGTTGATGGCTTCAAAGTGCAGGAACACAGAGCAGTACTGCTATCTGAAAACTGCAAAATGCTGTCACATTCCCAAAGGAGAGGAATTCACTAACATAGAACATACCCTCACTGAATAATAGTTCACCCTAAAAGAATTTCAACTCCCATAATCATATAAATACCATAAAGTGACAATCAGAGTGTGGAAAAAATCAGCATCTTACTCACAAGGAATCCTACCAAATTATATTTATGGCCATTTCCTCCAGAACAATTATTGTAAGTGTATGAGTGACAACCTCAGCGAGCATTGCATCATCTAAACCCCAAATTGAGAAGAACTTGTACTAATTCTTTCATAGTTAAGCCCTGACCAACCCAACTAAAAGTCCACTTCATTAAATCTGCTTTTAATCTTTCTCATTGCCTCACTAATTAATACTTTAATGGCTGGTAGGTTCACACCTTCGCTCAGTGTACATTTTCTTGCCTTTAAATCAAGGGCATTACACAAATGTACCATGTTTGGGAAACCCACAGCCATCCATCAGGGTTCAAATGAGATATCTAAGTCCAGCTTTATTGTGAGATACCACATCTTCATCTTTCAATTCACTATGAATTGTGATATATAATATTGCCATTTGGAGATAATGGCAAAAATATTGATTTAGCACCATCTAACTGATTTTTTAACACTTTCAGTCACAAGTCAACAATTCATGGACATTAAGCAGAAAACCTGGATGTGAATGGATGTCTTTGAAGATCTAATTCCCAGTATGAATTCCCCAACTACTGTTGATCATAATGGTCTGCTCATAATAAACAGATACAAAAGTGATGTTAGCTCCAAGTGTTTAAAACTGGGGGAATGCCACCAACTAAATGCTGAGAAAGTAATTTTAGAAGCCCTTTGCAGAGAGTCATGAATAAGTTGCTTAAATAAGGTATCTGTGCTGTTCTTTCAGGAATCCCATCTCAGATACCCACAGACATGATAATGAGAAACACAACCTACAATAGGCACCAGATTTTCTAGACAAAAAAATGGATAGTTGACTTGAGAAAATTATTATAAATCTGCATTTTTCTTCAACGGATAAACTAAACCTGAAGGGGTTTTTGGAATGTTTTGATCACATGCCCTGTTGTGTCAAGGGTTTGTTGTGTGTGGCCTAAATCATTTAGGTTGTTAGGAGCTATTTGTGCCACTGTTCTTTTGTTCTGCAGTTTTCATTTTTCTTTTAAATCTCTGATCAATTTAAGTAGCTATAAATTCCAAACCACTGGTAGATCTGAAACTTACTTTTTTTTTTCTCGAATGATGTTTGAGCAAGTCAATAAATCCCAAGAAAAACTGACAACACAAAAAGTATTTTTTGTTCTGATAAAATAAATTCTTAATAACTGACTTTTTAAAAAATCTATCCCATTGACAATGTTGATTTCAATTTCCTTGGAGTGAAGTTTTAGATGAAATTGGGCCATACATACCAGCACCAAAGAACAAGATAGCAATCAAAAAATAGCATAGAGGTGATATACTCTCTTTTTATAAGACAGTCTAAAAGGTATTTAATTCAACATAGATCATGATATTTTGGCAGCAGATTTTTACCTGATTTTCTACACTGTTTGAAAACTGAGTACAAGGAGGTGAATAGCTATATATACTAAGATTTTTTAGTTTTGGAACAGAAACACCTCATGCAGTTTTAGCCACCTACACTCTTGAATCTACATAAAAACATGGGTGAGGTCCAGAACCACAGAGGCTCCATCTTCACATAGGAGAATAATTTTTATATGCAATGTAGTATAATTTTCACTTTATCAAATATTTCAACAATTTAGTTACATATTCAGGTCCTTAGGTCCTTATACGGGTCATGGAAGGAATCCTAATCTTCATCTTAAATGTGTCTACTGCACCCTACTCAGTCAGTCCTCTCCACAGGTTTTTTAGGACAGTATATTAATTTTGGCTGGAATAGAGTTCACTTTCTTCATGGTAGCTTATATGATGCTGTGTTTTGGATTTGTGACCAAAACAGTATGGCTTTTGATTTAAATGTAAGATTGTCCTTGATTTAACCCATGAGGTTTTTCACTTTTACCCATCTGATTCTCTCACTATTCTGGGGAGGAGTGGGTGAGGGGCTGTATGGGGCTGAGCTGCCTGTTGGGGTTAACCCACAGCAGATGGTTGGTTCATATACAAATATCTATACAGTTGGCACTTGGAAATTGATCCCTTTGCCCAGACCTGACACCAAATCTGGTGGTACTTAAAACAAATTACATAATCATGTTTCAACATAGACTTTCTTTGTGAGATGCCATAGCTTATCCCAGAAAGTGCCTATCCTTAGCTAAGTCATTACTTAGATGATTTACCCAGATTCAAAAGCTGCACTGAGTGGCTTGTCATTGGCTCTTGCTTAGATTTAATTCATAACACAATTAACAGTGCTATTGGATGGTCTTAGTACAGAAAACAAAGATGGGGAAAATTGCAAGGAAAACGACTGGAGTTTTTTTAGGCTAAACAACAATTCTGGAAAATCACAGCTCATCAGAGACTAAGCTCAGTTGTCAAACAAAGGCAAGAGGAAGCTGAAATTTTCTATGGTACCTGAACTGATGGATGTGAACTGGTAAATACAAAATACAGAGATATCAAGTTTTACTTGCAGAAGATCCCTCTACTGCCAAAGCAAGTGCTAGAGGCCAGGGTGTTCCCCAGCACATGTCACATGTCATCAGACATAAGGAATGCAGTCACTGATGTTAATAAAAAGCTCCTCAAAAAAAAATGATGTCACAGCAGAGAAGCTGTGGATGCCCCATCGCTGGAAGTGTTCAAGACCAGGCTGGATGGGGCTTGGAGACCTGGTTCTCATGGAAGGTGAGCCTGCCTAAGTCCAGTGGATTGGAAGCAGATGTCATTAAAGATGCCTTCCAACCCAGGCTACTCTATGATTCTATGTTTTCAATTTTAGGTAGCTTATTAATGCCCTCTTCCATACATTACTGAGAAGTTGTAGGAACAGATGGCTCAAAACAACTGAAGTGTGTGTTTGGGTTGGAGCAGGGCAAATTCTGCATGGAAGGGGCAATGCACTGCTGCATATCACACTGGAGCCTCTGGTCCAGCCCCAAAGTGGCCACCAAGCCACTGGCACACCAAAAACCCCACCTTGGGGCAGGGCCAGGGACACCAGAGCAGATAAAAGACCATGACATGAGTGTGGCCAGTGACCTGTCGCACCGCCTCAAACCCTTCAGGAGCTGAGACCTGGCTAGATCCAAGGCAGTCATAATTGATCTCTTCCTTCCCTTCCCTTCCCTTCCCTTCCCTTCCCTTCC
>VWZU01019431.1:418871-449819 GCA_013397095.1 Sterrhoptilus dennistouni | reverse complement strand
AAAAAAAAAAAAAAAAAAAGTGGAAAAGAGTAGAACTTTTTGACTCTCTCTGTGTGGTCTTGTGTTTTCCTTCCCCATTAGCAGTACCTGTCTCCCCCTGCAATGTGGAAGGAAAGAATCTGTGCCCTTCACAAGCCCTGTGCCACCCTCATCACAATTTCCACATCTGTATTTTCTCCATCTGCCCACAGTTACTGGAGAAGTAGGTGACACAGTGTCCCCCCATGAGCATGGGGCTTGATGGACTTGCCCTAAATAGAAATGGAGACACCTTCATATCTGTAGTAGGGATCTTATCTCAGGTGGGATTTAAAAGGTGGTGGGATTTAAAAGTTGGTGGGATACTGCCTCTGAGTGTTTCTTGAGTATTTTAGAACTCACAAAATCCTATAAAAAGTGGAAGCAAAGATTTGTGCAGTACAGTCAGGTGCTTGAAGGAAAACAAAAGGAAAATATAATTTGTCTGTAGTTCCTCAAACTTCTAGCATTTCTAAATTGAATATACTTCCAATTCTACCTCCAGAGAACTATTGATCATTTATTTACTTGCATAATATTTTTATGTTCTTTTTAGGGTGCCTATTTTTTTCTATTTAATTATAATTACCAAAATCAAAAGAATTTTTCTCAAAGTTATGGCCAGTACTGAAAGTGGTAAAAGTCTAAGGTGGCAACAGCCAAATTTCTTCATCATCTTTTCTTACCTCAGTTCTTCTCAAGAGAGAGGGCCTTTATTGTGAAAACCTTTATTCCAAATTATTTTCTTGTATTGAGTGTGTTTGTTATGGTTGAGAAGACACACAAAACACACACACACACAAATAAATCATATAATGTCTTTCCATATAAGATGAAATTGTAGTATGTGGAAAAGAGGGAGCCATAAGAGTGATTTCCCATTCAGTTTTCCCACAACTCCACGGGTTTTTTCTTCCTGGTAATCCTCTAAGATGGACATGACTACGATTCACTGCCTTTAATTGGATGAGCAATTAGAAGTTTGGGCATTCATCGTTATTTATCTGAACTCTGCAAAACTGGCCTGGGATTTGCTCGAGAACTGGATGTCTTGGGAAATTTCCTATCATCACTTGGTCATGCATATTACAAATCCATGGGCATCTCCTGAGGGTTTTTCTCTTTTTTTGAGAGTCTGATGCTTGGATTTATTAATATTTGGAAGAGGAATAATTTTAAATTTAGCTATAAATTCATGGGAATTAGAAACAAAATTAATACAGGAGGATAATGGGCCAGTATGAGGTTTTAATTAATCTTTGTCTTACCCTGGGATGTGGAAAATGTCAATTTGTACTAGTTCCATGAAGGATTAAGACGAGTAATATGTACAGTCCATTTAGCTTTGAAATAAAGCATAAAGAAAATAAAAATGAGAACTTTTGATTCAATGTGACACTAAAGGGGAAGAAAATTAAACAGTTATTAAATGGAGCTGGCTCAATTACCATCATTGGAGGTGACCCTAACAAAATACAGTTGCTTTTACCAGACAACCATTTATTTCCCCAAGCCATATTTTTAGCAATGTTTGCCAAAATCAGAATTCAAACAAATCTCTTCTGTTGACTGCTGTGTAGGCCAGAACATCCCATTTGTTCCACTGAAAAATCAAAAAAGACTGGGAAGAAGCCAAACGAGTTAACTGAGGAGATTCTGGCTTTGTGTAATCCATACTTCATACCTTGTCCCCCTGAGCATAGATCCAGCTGCAAAAATAAGATGGAAACAAACTGGATGTGTGAGATCTATAGTTTATGAGGACCTGGCAGTGATTTGGGTTCAGAAAGTGAGTGGGCAGCTGCCTTTGCAACACTATGTGTAAGGTGAATCTCATGGTCCAGGGCCAAAAAAAATACTTATGCTCATCTCAGCCAAATTGTCCCTATTACCTTGGTTTAGTCATTAGAGAAATTTGATCTTCTTTACAGACCTAGTAAATTTATTGAAGGGATTAAGACATTAGACAAAACTTTATTACTATTAATAATAGAAATCTAACTTCCAAGTGTAAAATAAATAATAAATAAATAATCAGTACATGTCGATTTGGTCTATCCATTCTCCTTCAATCTTTCGTCCAAACCTTCTTTTAGAAACCTCTACCAGCTCCAAGTATTGCAACCTTTCAATTTTTCAGTAAGTGTTGTGGTTAATTCCATTCCCAACTTGAGGAACATGGGTACTAAATGCTTCCCTTTCTTTATGAAATATGGAACAGAAGGAAAATTCTTTCTAAGAACGTTTCCTTCACTTATCTGCTAACACTCTAAACAAATGTTATAGATCTACTCTCTCATATTTCAGACTCTCTCCACCCTTACCTAAATTGTCTTCAGACAAACACACAAAAGACATTAGACTATAACTCAAGTTGGAAAGAAATAAAAAACAATTATAGAGGATGTTTGCTGGTGTCATGAATCACTCTGCTTTGGGAGAATGAGAATAGAAAAGTTCCCTCCTCCCACCTTTCTGGTTGAACCTTCCACCCTTCCAAGATTATTGCACACATCCTCTTATCTTTAAGGCAAATTTATGGATGAGGAAATTGCAGTGACAGAATTGAGCATTGCATCCAGCTCTGGGGTCCCCACCACTGGAATAATAATGACCTGTTGGAACCAGTCCAGAGGAGGCCACGAACATGATCAGAGGGATGGAGCACCTCTGCTACGAGGAAGTCTGAGATAATTGGGATTGTTCAGCCGGAAAAAGAGAAGGCTTTGGGGTGACCAAATTTTGGCCTTCAACTACCTGAAGAAGCCAACAAGAAAAATGGAGAAAGAATTTTTGCAAGAGCCTGGAGTGACAGGACAAGGAGGAATGGTTTCAAACTGAAAGTGAGTAGGTTTTAATTAGATACTGGGGAAAAAAATATTTACTGGGAGGGTGGTGAGACACTGAACTAGGCTGCTCTGAGAAGCTTTAGGTCTTTCATCCTTGGAGGTGTTCAAAGTCAGGCTTGCTCTGAGCAACCCAATCTAGTAGAAGGTGTCCCTCCCCGTGTCAGGGGTTGGAACTGGATGATCTTTGAGGTTCCTTCCACCCCAAACCATTCTGTGATCCTATGAATATTCGAACAGTTTTGCTGATTGCTTCCTTAAATATGTTATTGTTCTCTTTTTACTTTTTTTTCCTAGATAAAAGAAATGAAATAGTGAAATCCAGTCTTTATGGGTCATTCAACTGGTCAGAAGGCCTTGGGCAGGTTTTGCATATATTTTCCCTTAACATCTCCAGTAATGAGAACTTCTTTGTCTTTTTTTCAAACTACTATTTTCATTCACTAATTAATTAGAAATATCAAAAAACAAAGAGGGTAAAAGGGGAAACACAAGGAAACAAAATGTGCTATACAGCATGAGACTGACAAAAAACATGAAAATAATAGCAGAGAGTGGGTTAAAAAACAAGAAAATAGATTGGAGTATAAAATATAATTAATATATTGAAAATTTAGTAAGTAGAAAAATCAAGTAATGGAATTAGATAACTAAAAACTTTTTATAAGGATATGCAGAAGGCAGTAAATCACATCACACTTATCTGATAGGACTGCTCTGGAGAAAGAAAAGTGCTTGGAGCTCACTGGAATAAGAACTGTATTCTGACTGATCTCATGCAGAATCTGAAAGAACCACTTTGACTGGAGACTAAAAGGTGCTGCTGAGGATCATGGAGGAGAAACCCATCAGAAGGTGGAGCAGCAAAGGAGCCACCAATACTCAGGAAAATCCTCAGCAACAATCCCTGGAAGATGAGAGATTGCTCAAAGAAAGTGTCATTTGGGGCGGCCTCTCTGTATACAGGTTATGAATTTACTCATGTTCTTGGTCCAACTCACACCTATTTGTTATGATTTATTTTAGCACTGGAATAAATACTGTAGTGTCATAGAATCATGGAATGATTTGAGTTGAAAGGGACCTTAAAGATCACCTTGTTCCAACATTCCTGCCATGGGCAGGGACACTTTCCACTACACCAGGGTGCTCAGAGCCAGGACTAGTCATATCTACAGTGAAATTAGTAGATCTTTTCCTTATCAATCTAATAATTACCACTTTACCCTTTTTACAATACCTTTCATGTAGTATAAAATTGCTTACTATGTATTTGATGACTTTTCATGGTATTTCAATAAAGCATTAATTTGATTTTGTTATGCTTTTCCTCCAGCTCTTATTTCCAAGTTTGTGTGCATTCTTGAATTATATAGTCAGGGATAGTCTTTTGATTTTTATAAATTTGTTTTCAGTCCACCCATCAATTCAAGAAATATTTAGGACAAATATTGTCTCCATATCTGTTTAACTCCACTGGGTTGTGCATTTAAGCATCTACTTTATCAGAAACTTTGCAAATTGATAGTAGACTTTTGTAAGCTATGGCTGCACATGAAATAGTGGAACACTAGGGACATTTAAGGTTTAGAAAGAGTCTATCCATTCTTCCCCTTTCTTAATAAATGTGTCCACAGCAGACATGAATTAAAAAAAATATAAAAACCCTACTTTTTTGCCTAAAATGCCTTGAAATCATAATAATTTGAACACTATTTTTATATTTGCATACTTAGGTTATAACACGATCCCTGCAGGAAGTCAGGTGATATTTTAGCTGTTGACATCAGTAGAGACATAGAAATAGTTCCTACTCAGCATGAGCAAGAACAA
This sequence comes from Sterrhoptilus dennistouni, assembly GCA_013397095.1. Taxonomy (NCBI): domain Eukaryota; kingdom Metazoa; phylum Chordata; class Aves; order Passeriformes; family Zosteropidae; genus Sterrhoptilus; species Sterrhoptilus dennistouni. The sequence continues at coordinate 445,122 of VWZU01019431.1, read as the reverse complement.
TCCGGTACAAAGTTGTAATTTATATAATGGAAGGCACTTTGAAATTGGAGTTGTATAGGAGGGCAAAAATACGGGAAACAGATTTTTTTTTTTTTTCACGAGGCTTTAGGGCATAAACTTTCATCTCACTTCTACTTGTGACTCCATTTTGTGTAGAAAAAAAAAACCAAACACCATTCTAATTTGTTTCAAGCTTGAAAGCCATTTAGGATATGATACAATTTTAATAATCTATCTCTAATGTGCTGACATAAGTAGCTTGATCCCATACTGCAATTTGATACCACATGAAATCCACTCCACAAACCCAGCTCTCCATCTCCAACTACACTTTTCAAACTGCACTGCAGAGTTTAACTGAAGATTTTTAAATACTTGTCTTTGTCCTGCTGTTATCTAAGAAGCCAGCTGACTACACATTTCCCATATTTAAAAAAGGTGGGGCTGTGCTTTCATTATATACACATATTTCCTTTTTTATAAAAGTCACAATAGCAATTATTATTACAGATCTCTGCACCTGAAATGTGTTTCAATTCTATGTGATGTCAGAACAATTTCACTCTTTATGAATAAGCTGATTAATTTATGTAAAACATCTAACTGACATCAGGGGTGTTTTGACTGTCTGCTAAATGTTAATTGTATGTAATACATATGGCAAAAAGTGCATAAAAAGAAAGGATTTGGGGTTAAGCTGCCCAAAACAAATCAATCTATGTTTTATGTATATGTCTTATTAGATTCTATAAGAATCTTATTAGATTCTATTTCCAAGCTTTGAAAACTACCCAGAACATACACGGTTATCACTCATACAATTAAAAAAACATCGTATCTTCCTCAGAAATGTAATTAGTTTGGACACATAAAATTAATATTAGCAAATACATTAAAAAAAAAAGCATAATTTTTAGTCTGAAATCAAGGTAGTATCTCTGCTCCTTAAACCCGTGTTCAAGGGTTATCTCAGTTTGATAAACTCTCTACAAAATCTTATTTTTATACTACTTTTTAGAGGACCACATGAAGACATCTAATGCACAAACAAAAACAATACACTACAAAATAATCTAATCTTTAAACAAAACATTGCCAAGTGAAGATCTATTTTGAAATACAAAACCAACATTATATTTCAAAATAGTGAACAAAATTAAGTGTATTTTTAGCAGAAATGGAGTACAATTTCTTAATAATTAGTTGCTCTTTAATCCAGAAATTATTTTTCCTGTTACCTTTCCTGTTTTCTCCTCATTTTCAAGGACTATTGATATGGACGTTTTGGAAGGAATGTCTACTTGACTGTTGGAGTTAGGGACAAGCTTCCTGTGCAGTTGTTCTAGATTTTCATTGTGGTTCATCAGCTTCACTCCTTAATTTCTCATTATTCAATCTACCTTTACATGTCTTTTCTACTTTTTGTGTGACACAGGCAGCTTTGTTCTCATCCAGGGGCTCAGCATCACCTACTTTGCACCTTGCCTCTCCCTAGGGTCCATCCTTCCAAAGGGATTGATCCAACCTTTGCTGGATTCAGGCAATCTGTGCACCTCAGAGAGACCATTAACAGAATAGAAAGAGTTTCTGAAGGTGTCTGAAGAATTGAGTTACCACCTTTTCTTGAATCACAGTCCATCCCAGCCCCTAAAACTGTTTAGGGAGCAAAGCTTAGCACAGCTGGATCTATAAGGCGCCCACATCCAAACCATGTGGAGGGTGTGCTCCACAACACAGCAACATTTTAAACAAGTTAAGCCACTAATCAGTGCCTTCCATGGCAAATCTCCCTTCCAAAGTGATCCTGGGCTGTGTGGGGCATTAGTCTTCAGGCCACATTCTACACCAAGAATAGGATCATAGAATTATAGAATGGTTTGGGTTAGAAATGACCTAAAAAATCATTTAGTTCAAATCTCCATGCCATGGGCAGGGACACCTTCAACTACACCAGATTGTTCAGTCAATCAAGTCTTGCCCCTGAGCAGCCTTGCAGATTTAGACAAATCTTAAACACAAAGGATACTTGGTCAACTGTAAGGAAAACCTACACGGACTTCCTTTTTAATATGTTTTCTGCTTTCAATTTTCCTAAAACACAGGTCTTTAATGAATGCTAATTGGGTGCTAATTGCAAAAGGAAAATTTTGGATTCCTAAACACAAGTCAGAAATGTCATTATAAAGGAGATATTTGCATGAAGTAATGCCATGAAAAATGTTTCATTACATAAGTTATTCTTGCTATTTATTAGTGCTATCATATGAGAAAAGGCTGACAGATCTGGCACCATTTAGGTTGGAAAAGAGAAAGCTCAGCTGATTCTTATCTCCCTGTATAAATACCTGATGAGAAGAAATGAAGAAGGAACAAGATTCTGCTGACCGACAAGGTAATGGGCACAAATCAAAACTCATCAAATTCCATCTGAGTGCAAAACTATCTCACTTTTGAACTGTGGGCATGCTCAAATGGTGGAAGACTTTGTGTACAGCTTTTGCTGAACAGTATTTTTAAGCTAGAACAATACTGTGTTTTCAGTACTGTCCTTGTCCCAAATCCAAAATAAAGCACTACATTAGCTGCTATGAAGGATATTAATTTTATCCCAGCCATAACCAGCACATATCTCAATGATTATGTGATTATCATAGCATATACCTTCCCCCTTCTATTTATAGTGAGGTTTTCTTTGTAATACACATTGTAAAACCATGTAATAAGGACTTTACTGGAAGACTTTTTATTCCATGGATTAACTTCTCAGAAGGCTGCTGTCAGATAAAAACATGGCTAACAACAAATTTCACATTTTAACACAATTGCATTTTAAAATCAGGAGAAATTTCTAGGGTAAAAATAAACATTGTGAATGAGAGTAAATGCATTATTCAGTTTTTAAATTCTGTGACTGCATAGCTTAGTTTTTGTGTCGGTACTCTGAATTTGCAGATGCATCCAACCCTGCATAATCTGAATGAGAAGATTTCACTGCAGAAAATTCACTCTAGAAGAGTGAGAAACGGGAAAAGGATAACCCAGTTACATATATTTTTCTCCATACTTTCCCTAATGATTTATATCCCCTCACTAAAAGAGATATACTTGTCAAGGACCCCCAGACTGAACAATGTGTGGCCTCTTTTTATAACTGAAGAGGGGGAACGGGTCAGTCATTAGAGTGAATAAGACCCTCATTGAATTTAATTGAATCCTATTGATTTGCATAGAAGACAATTAGTTTGAATTGACTTTTATTGATTTGTGCCTAATTGGACTCAATTAAAACCCAGTGATTTGCATTGAGCAAACTAAATTGCGCTGACTAATTGGACTGAACTGAAGCTTATTGAAGTGAAGAGTGTTCAGAGAGATGAGCAAAAAGACTGAGATTGCTTTTAATAACACTCCTCTGCTGTTGATGAGCGCCTGCTGAAATCTGAGTGAATGTCATTATTAAAGACCCTCTTTGAAAAACAGTGTTTGCACATGACTTGTGATTACCTTCAGCTGTTGGTTTATTTCATTAATATTTTTTATTTTTTTTTCTCTTGCCTAGGGATCTTGCCAAAAGGCAGGGATTCAATTTAATTACTTTAAAAGTGTTGCTACACTTTTTTTTTTTCTCCCCCTGAAAAATCCATCTTGCAGATGTAACCCACTTCACAGGTGGCACTAGGAATGAGTCTAGGCAGACAGGGGTGTCATTGAAACACCCAGACAGGACCTGCAGACTCCTGTCTCACTTTCTCCATTATGCAAATGGTTCACTGTGCTCATACAAACAGCACCATCAAGTGACTTGCAGAGCAGGACAGCTTGACAGAGCACTGAGAACCCTGCCGAAATGAAAGAGTATCAGATGCAGCTGAAGCCTAATGAATCCTATAAGTAATTTGATGCCTTTGTTAAAATTGCTGACTAAATTTTTAATTAATATCACCAATATAGATGAGGATAGCACCGTTCCACCAGAAATCAGTGTTTTCTTTGCTTATTGACATTTTATAATATATAATGATATCAATCAAGGCTCTGCAGGCTGTGGTTGAATTTGGACTGAAGGATGGACCTCTTCAGCTTTCAAATGGCTCTGGACCCACCCTACTTCACTCAGTACACAAATGCGGGAACCGCAGCTGTTAGTAGGCATCACCATGGCTGGTACAGGAAGGTGCCTTCAGATGGACAATTATTCAAACTGCAGAAACCCTGCAGGCCTGTATTTTAGGATGGAGATCACAAAGTACAGCAGTGATGGTGGTGGTGGTGGTCAGTACATGCCTCAATCTAGTAGAGGAGAAGCTAATCCAACAGATAAAAGACCATAATTCTCTAACAGTTTGAAAGACCGTAATTCTCTAACAGTTTGAAAAAGAAATATAGAATATTAGAAAAGGAGGGACATGAAGACCAGTGTTTTCCTGTCCCAGGCATGCATCATGTATTCCTTTACATAAATCTATAGCTTTATTATAAGATTCCCATATTTTTACTCATATTACTCTTACCAGAATATTCTTTATGTCTCATTTCTTCCATGGGGATCAATGTCTAGCTTTCAGTATCTGTCTAGTCATTGCTACGTTACAGTAGCTGTGTAAAAACTTTGTGCTTCAGCAATACTTGTCTCTCACTAATGTTTACTCCCCTGGCATATTTATAGATCACAGTTATATTCCTTGACAGCCTTTGTTTTATTATGCTAAATAAGCCAAGCTCTCTCAGCACACTCTCATGAGTATGGTTTTTCATTGCCTGTGTACAATCATTTGTCTCAATACCTATGCTAGGCTGAACTGAGAGGCTTTTTACTTACACATGAATGATCAGAACTCTTACACAGATACAAAAAACTGGAGAGAGAGAGGAACAGAGAAAGAAAGAGCTAGAAAAGAGATAAATTTGTTGGGATTCTGGCAGAGGATAATCCCATGACAATTTAATTTGCCCAAACACTACATGATGTCTGATGGTGATGGGACCCTCCTGTTAAGAGAGTGGGTCCTTACATCAGTATCTTCACCCAAATCAAGAAAATGTCCAAAACTACTGTTTTTCTCAGTTTATATAAGCCAGATGGCCCAATGGGCATGAGAACCCCAGGGCATATGCAACTCTTGGTTGTTAACACACCTTAAATATGTTAAAAAAATGCCTCAAATGTCTTAACTGCTTACAAAAGACTGTCCTATACCACCAGGTCTGCAAGAAAATATTTCTATTGTTCATGTTCAATGGTATTATCCATGCACAATGCTCCTGTAGCAGGAGCGATGCAAAAAATATTTAGCTTAGTTCACCCAGGAGTTCACTCAGCTTACCCAGATGTATAAACTGGTCCTGAGGCAACAAAAGCTGACTCAGGTGGAATTTGTCGTTTGAAATTCCCATCTGAACAGTGCCTATAGCAAACAGCCCAATACTTAATTCTAGAACCTGGATCAGCCACCTAGTTTTGACTTTTGATGCTGTCTCCAGGCAATCCATTATCCCATCTTGTGCAGGTGCCTGTCCGGAAACCTCTTGGACCATGCTGGCAGCACTCTGAGAGCACTGGCTGAGCAACAGGCACAGCTCTGGAAACCGATATCCCACTGTTATAACTAATGAACAAACTTAAATTTCATAATTCCAACTCACAACCTAAATCCCATAACCCTGTGACGACGGTCCAGAATATCCCAATAGAGTTTTCATTGAAAAATGACACAAAGACTTTGGCATGTCTACATAAATTTCATCTTCTGATAAAAGGAACAGCCTTTTTTTTTTCTTTTTTTTCCCCTCACAATTACTTCACACAATCCATATTCATCCTTTGAGGAGATAAAATGACAGACTTTTTCTCAGTCCTACACAGCTAATGAATTATATAAAAGGAATGTTGCTATTAAGATCCATGTTCAAGAAGCACTTTTGTTAAGAAATATACATTTACAAGAGATACATTGGTCTCCTTTGTTCATACATTTCTTGAATAAAATACTGAATTTTCATTATAAAGCGTGTTCATTTTTTTTTTAATGAATGCATGAAATCTTTTGTTTTAAGTGACTTCTTATTTGAAAATATAGGGTAATTATTTATAGAGTCTATGACAGTGTATCAAAGCGACAATTCTCTGTGCTCATCTTTGTAAGACCATCAACCTCTGGGACTAATTCAAGAATGGAAAAAAGGGTACTATCTCAAGAAAGAAACCAATGATCTAAAAATCTTTTTGATCTGAGGATCATAATGGTCTATTGAGGGTATAACATCAATGAGAAAGAAGAAACTCTAGAACAGTCTTCTGCAATTGATTAACCACTTAGTAACCCTTCACAAACTTTTTATGAGCATGTCTTTAATATAACACAAATATATTGCCAGCAATGATTTATTTCTAGATTTGTTTTAATGACTATTAATTTTTCATAAATGAATAATTTCAAATATCATCTATTTCTGCTTTTTAAATTCACATTTTAGGATCATATTTTCCATCACTGCCTTTTACCTTCACATTCAGAAACTGTTCATTTAGCAGTGCCATTTATTACCTTACCATCATTTAAAACAGATTGTCTGACTACTGTAAAAGCATTTTTCCTGAGCCAATTTTGCATTTAAATTAACCATCATGTATTTCATTCTAATTTCTTAATTTCATGGCTAGCCTTTGTCTATGCTTTTTAACAAAGTTAAGGACAACCATTTTTTTTTATTTGGCATCCAGCTTCCTGTGCTTCACTGAATTTCTTTGATTCTCTTGGAGGAAGGTGCGAGCAGGGAGAGAAATCTTTACACAAAGCCAGTTTTAGTACAGAAATACGATAGAGTAATTTTCATCCAGAGTTATTCCCATCTATAGGATTTGTGTCTCGTTTTCTGGAGTGCTGATTCTCTGCATTGAAAGAGAGCAATTGCAGGCACCTGACCACACACATTAAAGGCTGCTGTTCCTTCAAATGAGAGATGATAGCTTGTGATTTCAAACACATAAAAGCATTCAATGCCGGCACACTTGAGAAAGCCACAGAAGATTTGCCAGCACAGTATTATTTGTACTGTCTAGGCTGGTGTATAAGAACATCATTACAAAGCAAAATAAGCCCAGAAGAACCCAATCCATCTCCTGAACATTCATTGCACGTTTATCTGATGATACAAGAGCACAACCTTGCAAAACCACACAGAAGAATACCAGGACAAAAGAGCTTCACTTTACCTCTTGAAAGGTGATGTCTTGCTGCTCACCCTCCCAGGAAAACAATGCCAGGAAAGCTGGACCTGCAAAATTATCTTTGGGTTTAGCAAGCAGCATTGAAAACATTCAGGAGGGTTTTTTGTCAGTGGTTGCCCTTCTAAGCCCCTCACCAAATCTCACTACAGGGTGTCACTGTGGTCACAGGGAATACTCCAAATTACCTGTGGACACTTGACTGCACCCAGGATGTTGTGAAAATATCCTTTTATCTGTCTCAGTCACAATGAGAAGTCTGGGTTATGGTTTGTTTGCTAAACCAAAACACTGCTAATCAGTGTCTCAAGAGATAGAGTTCATTGAACTCTAACCCAAAGTCCTTTGACATAATACTGAACCAGATTTTGATGGGTTTCTATTCAAACCTAACCTAACCCTGACTTCTGCAAATATAAATCATATTGGCTAAAATTATTGCTTCCTGTTACCACTTTCTTTTTGCACATTTATATCTTCTGGAAATCCAAAAGAAAGAAAAATAATTTTACTGTATTCCACAGTTCCTTCCTTCTGTTTTACTCTATTCTAAATATGTAAAAATTATTACATACTTTTTAATTACAATTATTCAACTTCTAAATCACAGACTAAGGATCTTACACACTCACAGTTCTTTTCTTTCTTGTCTTTCCTTCTTTCTGTGTTTTTATTCTTTCTTTCTTTCGCCCACAATTTCATTTTTCTCATCCATCATATTTCAGCATACATTTATCTCTTTTCCTTCTGATACACTCTGACCTGTGTGTCCTGGCAGATTCTTCCAATGTGCACCTATGCTCCCTTGCTGTCTTCATAGCTTTTGTTTTCTCTGAATTTAAGGATCTTACATCCTCCTAAGACATCACTCATATGCCCTGTGCCCTTTGCTACTCTCAGTCCTTGAAAAATCCTTCTTCCACCAAAATGGGGTAGAAAATAGGAGAAACCTTAAGCGTTTTTTCCTGCCTCTTCTTTGCTTCCTTGAGGTGCAGGAGGCTGAAAGAAAGGGGATAAAAGAGGTCTGCACAGAAGAAAGGTAGATCACCTTAGAGGGAGTAGCCTGGAAGGCCAGAGGTCCTGTCCTGAGCTTTCAGAGAGCAAAAGGATGCAGGAATGAAGGGAGGCAACAGCTTTTTCTGCTTCCTCATGAGGAAGAGAATGGCCACCACCTGTCACCATCCTGCTCACCAGCCTTGCTTTAGCTCTTTGAATGCCACTTCAGCCCAAATAAATAAAAGTTATTACATATTCTAACTCCTTCTCATCAAGAGGAATGATCTTTCATAGCACGTACCTGCTGGTCCCTGGACCACTTAACACATTTGATTTCAGACTATGCAGAAGTCGGGCACAATTATCTTTTATGTGAGAGAAAAATTCACGAGCTCTGTCTATATTATCAATTATTAAACTCAGACAATTAGAAACACATTTAACAGATCCTGCATGCATCCATTTCAGAGTCCCTGTGTACCTGCTTCTACGTGGGGAGAAAAAAGATACGAATTAGAACTTCCATTAAAAGGACAACATGCCTTTAGCATTTTCTTAACATCTAATTGCAGTGTCATCTGCCACAACCCCTCAATATAAATTTTTAAAGCATATTTTCTTCCCTTTCTTATTTCATTTCACTTGGGAAAAGAAAGGTTTCTGAGTGTCTTTTCAAACGAAAAGCATAATAAGCTTTAAATTTAATAATGGAAAATTTGAGATAAATAAGAGAAATCATAGAATCCTAGAAGGGTTTGAGTTGGAAGGGAGTTTAAATATCATTTACTTCCAACCCCCTGCCATAAGTGCAGACATCTTCCATGAGGGAACGTTTTTTCAAGTAAAATGTCTCAAAATATGAAATTTAGCTCATGTTGCCTTCTTGGGTAGTACAGCTTCCTTACTTTAGCTAACAGATGGCAAAAGATAGTAAGTAAAAAAGGTACCTCTGGCTATAAAACATGTTGGCCCATGGAAAGGTCTATGGCTTCTCAAAGAAAGAGAAGAGTCTTTTGACACCTAAAATTAGGAAAGAAAAAAAAAGAGAGAGAAAATAGATTGAGCAGAGAAATTTTTTAAATTAGAGAGCCTTACTGTGGCTCTAAGAGTTCCCTGTTTTTGTGTTTGAATGATGATGGACCACAGAGTACCAAAATTGAGTGAAGAAAAAGAAATTTAAATAATTACCAGGATTAAAAAATCCATACAGCTTTAAACTAGCTAGGATAACAGGATAACTACTGTTTTCTAAATGCATCTTGTTTGGAAAAGTTTTCTTTCCTAAGATCATGCTTGCAATCAAAGGGAACTGAAAATCACAAAACTCTTGGAAGAATTAAAGTTCTTCAGTGAAAGTAGTGGAATATAACAGGCAAAAAAGATCTATTTACCATGGGAAAGACAAAGAGATGTTGATACTGAGACGAGATAGTAATCCTTCTTGCTTCTAGAGAACTTCTAGGTTCTTTGAAGAGAAGTTCCAGTGACATATGGATGCTGCTGTAGGTATTCAGTTTTCATCCCTTCGGCTGGTTTTGTACTTTGCTCCAGGTATTTTTGTTCCTCTAAAGGGTTAATAGATAATGCTTTATGTGGAAGGTAATTTTCTGTTTCTGCATTGCTGCAAGTTTGCTCTGACATTTTACTAAAAGGAAATTGCTGTGGGGTGCCATTACCCCTGCTGGGCCTGCTGAAGTGGCCAAATCTTACACAACTTCAGAGCAGCTGAAGAACACGAGTCACAAGAGGTAAAGGCTGAAGGTGGGATGCACATCCCAGTACATCCAGTAAGACCTTGGGTAAGAGTGAAAAGGCAGCTAGTTAATAAATGAGACTATGTGCATGCATTTATTTAATACATATTATAAATATGGAGGTGATTGCAAAAGAAGGAACAAATTCAGAAAATATAGCAGCTAGTTTCTAGTGCCCCCTTCTGCTATTAGTGATGCTCTTCTCCATAGCATAATTAAGCCTGTTGTGCACTTGAATTTGTTTTCATGCTGATCTGAATGTAATTTGGCTGGATTGTAATACAGCACATTAAGTCTGTTTGAAGATGAACGAGGAAACCTACACCTCAGTTTTGATTATCTTTTTTTTTGTTTGTTGTTTGCTTGTTTTGTTTGTTCAACTCCAATTTAGTTTTTCAGATGATGTTCACATTCAGAATGCTACCAAATCTTAATGAGGTGTGGCTTGTGCTTAACCAGGTGCTTTACGATGTCTAAAGCAACAGCTTTGCTTTTGCAGCTCTGAAACAGAACTCACCTTTACCATAAAATATAGATTCAAGTGCACGGGGAAAGCAGCAAATGTTTAATAAAGAAGTTTATACTTCAGATAACCTTTTGATAAAATATTGGATTAAAACCAAACAATACACAGCCCAGAGCCAAGTCAAACCTTTGCATTGCCCTGTTCATTGTTATATATATCTACAAAGATTATTTGGTGGCATATGTGCTGGTTTCAGCTGGGGTGGAGTTAATTTTCTTCCCAGTGGTTGGTATGGAGCTGTGTTTTGGATTTGTGTTGATAATACAGAGATGTTTTTGTTATTGCTGTTATGGCCTGCACAGAGCCAAGGCCTTTTCTGCTTTTCATATGGCCACACCGGGGAGGAAATTTGGGATCAGGGGAGGTTGGGAAGAGACACAGCCAGGACAGGTGACCCAAACTGACCAAAGGGATATTCCAGTGACATCATATTCAGTATATAAAATGGGAGAAGTATGAGGAAATGGGGGATGGCTTTTTTCATGACAGAGTTTTTCTTACCAAGTCACAGTTACATATGATGTGGCCCTGCTCTCCTGGAGATGGCTGAATACCTGCCTGCCCTTGGCAAACAGAGAATTAATTATTTGTTTTTCTTTACTTGTGTGCTTTCTTTTGCTTTCCATATTAAACTGTCTTTATATCCACCCATGAGTTTTCCAGCTTTTACCCTTCCATTTCTCTCCTCAATCCCACTGGTGGGTAGTGAGGGAGCAGCTGCCGGGGGCTTGGCTGCTGTCTGGGGTGAAACCACAACTTTTAACCATATAAAATGAATCCTAGTGAATTCAACATATTTTTATTTCCAGAGGACTCTTCAACTCAACTGCTTCACCCATAACGGCCATATAAAAATCCTTCCTGATTTGTTGGGAAAATCTGTAAGTGGATGTAAAGCACTTAGGGATTAGGTAAGAAAACTTGTCATCTTTTCAGGAGAAAACAGAATCTGGTCCCACCTTAAGTAAAAATGCAGGTTTCCTTTGTTGTTTTTACTGCAGAGCTAGGATGGAGTTCAGCTCTAGTTAAAGATTCTTAGATACTTGTAGGTGTCTGACCAATACATGGAAATTCTCTCTGCCCTGGATTGTAAGGATAGAGGTACCATTCCTGGTTGCAAATATCACAGCAGACCTATGTATAAAACATGTAAATGGATGCCTTGGATACACTGTGACCTTGCAAATGGAACTACATATTTGTGCTTAGGGAGAAAAAAAGGGGAAAAAAATCAAGTCCATCCTGGTTAATTAGCAAATTAATCTGTAATGGAAACTTGGACATCTTGCTTACATATAGACTCCAGTGTACAGAATCCTGCATGGAAGCACCTTGATTCTGAGCTAAATCTTAACTGACTGTGCTAAATGGGCAATGCCTGCAGGAGGGAGGCTCAGAAGGAACTATCATTTTAAAGATCACCAATTACAGTAATTAAACCCCAAACAAATAAAATAAAATATTGCTACATATATATAAATAGAAAAATTGAATATTCAATATAAGAAGAAAAAAAAAATTTCAACTGCTGTCAGCATTAAATTGTTTTATAGATAAAGGCCATGAGTCAGGCATCTGAAGTCTGACTAATAAGGTTAGAGAGACTGTATTGTTTGCACAGTCCAGGAGCATTGAGTGAGATATAAGAGGGCCGGCGTTCACTGCTGCAAGTGTGTGTTACTCACAGTAACTGCACTATTACTTTCACTTAGACTCTGACAGTCCTTGGAGTGATGCACTAGGGAAGAGGCTTTTTTGGTGAATCTGTAACACTCTCAACAACCAGTTCATGCGTTAAAAGTACAATCCACAACTTATGGTAATATTTTTTTTTTTTCTGAACAGGAAGGATGTAGGCCAGATGATCCAACACGGGTAACTGCATCTTTAAATTAGAATGCTCATTTATCTGCACCAGAGTGTTTTATTCATGGAGAGCTTGAATACAAAAAGCCTTGTGCTCCTCTCAGAAATCCATTCACACTTCATTAGCTGAGCAGAAACCTTTGAGGATACAGTGAGGTAAATTCTCAAACAGAAGTCTGGAAGTCTGGGGTTTGTAAATTAATGCTAAAACTTTTACTAAAAGTAACAGGTACACGAAAAGTCCTTTGCACATTTGAGATTTCTCTCTTTATTCTGATCTGCAGTGTAGAAAATCTGGAAATAAGTTCTCCTGATGGTGATAGATTATGATCTGTGGTGCCTCCAGACTGCATTTCTTGCCTATTCATGCTAAATATACTGCAGCAGAATTAATTTAGTTTGTTTGTTTGCTTTTGCCTTTCTTTTCCCCCTCGAGGGAAGGAATGACCAGACATAAGTGATTTCATGACTCAAGACCCTCTGCTTCTAACATCTGAGGAATTTAGAGGAGTGATTTATACCAGGGAATTTGAAGCTAATGGAAAACTACAGAGTTAAACCTGCTGACAGAGAGGTTCTGCTCCCATATTGTTATTAAGTTATCAGGAAGTCTTTTAAATTTTCAACAGGATGTGCTTTCTGATTGAGCAGGTTAGCATAAGAAAGACAGACTCTAATGAATCAATCTCAGTGTTTCTTCCTTGCATGGCAAATGATATAGATTTCTCTGTTGTGTTCACTTAGCTGCCTGAGCTGATTGCATTTTGGGTTGATGAACTGAATCTTTCAAAGCATTTAAATTGGAGAGGTAATGAGGGAGTTAGAACTAAGACTTCCATGCAACTCATGGCATGGTGAGAGTGTGGGTAGATGAAACAAAGACTAAAAACTTCAAAAATTTTGCTGATAAAATTCTCACCCTCTTATTTGTTTCTGGGATTTTAGTTGATGCTCTCTGAGACTCCAGGCATAAATTAATTCTCAAGATGCCTTTCTGAATAAGAGCAGAGATCATTCTGTATTAGTGGGGGTGGAAAATCCTTTCCCCCTAATCACAGAATCACAGACTATCCTGAGTTGGAAGGCACCCAGAAGGATCACCGAGTCCAGCTCCCGACCTTGTGCAGAGCTTCCCAAGAATCCCACTATGTGCCTGAGAAAATGGTCCAAAACTTCTTGAGTTCTGTCGGGCTTAGTGCTGTGACCACTCCCCTTGGGAGCCTGTTCAGTGCCCAACCACCCTCTGAGGGAAGAACTTTCCCGTTACCCAACCTCAACCGCCCCTGGCACAGGTCCAGCCATTCCCTCAGGTCCTGTCGCTGGTGACCAGAGAGAAGAGCTCAGTCCTGCCTCTCTGCCTCCCCTCATGAGGAAGCTGTGGGTTGTAATGGATTCTCCCCTCAGTCTCCTCTTATTACCATCAACAATATTTGTGTATTAGAAACCAGGAACGTCTTGGAACTGAGACATCCAGATATTAAACCAGTTCATATTCCAAAGAATCTCTTTGCTAAAGAGAAAAGCAGTTTCAATATGATCTTTGACCAAGGCCTTTAACTTACCATTGGAGTCAATTTCCATTTTCAAGGAAATGAACCTTTCCTAGAACAAAGGTTAATATAAAGGTCATGTTAAACATTGCAGCCCTGTAACTTCTGCTAACACACCTCCTCTCTCTAGCATGAGAAGAACCTGGGAACAATTAGGATTCTGCCAAGAGCATTTTGATCCAGCTTAGCATTCCTTAAGTTTCAGAGTTATGAGGAGACCAACTGCTTTTTGATCCCTATTGGTTTTGTATGGCTATTCACAGCCTCTGTTTTGAACAGCAGAGAAAGGCTATTAATGACTGGCTGGGCACAGGATTGCTGTATGGCAACCAGAATTTTGGTGGAAATCCCTCACAAAAATCTTCATTCCACATAGATCAAGAACTGCTTTCTCATGCTATGAGGGCTAAAGTATATGAAGCTACAAAATTAGACTCTACTGTTGAAAAAATACAGGACACTACAACTGTTATCCCTTCAAAACTTGAAGGAGAAGTTCTTCCTTCCTTGTCCCAAAAGTATGTAAATCATAGTTTTATAGGAAATATACACAAACAACGTGCCAAAAAGCTTCCAGGGTGGCTAGGAGCCATGGTTTAATCAGCTCAAATTTATTTCTGTTATAAGACAATATCTTTCAAAGAAAGAAAATAAAACTGAAGTGCCCTCCAAATCTCTCATACATATTAACAACAACAACAAAAAAAGGATAGGGGAAGCTGATGCTTCCGTGGCCCTTTTTAAGGTCAGAAGTGTAGTGTAAATACTGTGCCAATACAAAATCTCAGTTGAAATGATCCAGTAGTTCATCCACATTTACTTCAAGATGGTAACAAGTCAAATATCCAAAAGAAAGAAAGAAACATCTTGAGGGATGCCAAAATTTTTAAACATTCCAATAAAATTTAGAAAGGACAGTCAGGGGCACTTTGAAAACATAGAAAAGTAACAGCAGAAAAGAGAAACAGTAAGGTGTAATGATAGCTAGTTGGATGGGAGGGCAGATATTTATGGTGTCAGTGACAGAAATAAGGAAAGAAACTGTTATTTGTTGAATTAACACTGTAGACTGGAAAGAAAAAATAATCCCAAGACTTAAATATGACCACTATATTGTTAGACAAGATATTTTAATAATACACTCAAATCTAATTATTGTCCAATAAAAATCTATTGGAGAAATCTATTATTTCTCCAATAATTATTGATTCTTCTTTTATTTTTTATATCCAGTGAAGCATTTTGCTTTTTTCAATTGGTCCTCATTCATCACTGAGTTACATCATAGGATTTTACTTTGATTTGTCTAAATAACCACAGGTGATTCTCCCAAAACATTTTAATGGACAAAAGATGAAAAAAGACCCCAATATTTCAGACCAATATATAAGTTACTGGGAAGGCAGAGACCAGGGTAAAAAAAATTTATATTTTTTTAACTATCTGAGTGATTTGTTTGTTTTTTTATAACAGAGAGAGATAAAAAGCTGTTGATGATAACCATCACATTTCCACAGATGTTGGGATGGAATGTGCAGAGCAAAGAAACAGATAACACTTCACTGAAGTCATTCCTGCTATGGTGAGATGTTCAACCAAAGGGTTTAACTTTGAGTTTCAAAAAGCTTTTTATAAGGTTGCTCATCTAAGATAATTGGTTACGGGTAATACAAATATTCCAGGAGTTAATGAAGTTCTTAAAGCTCAGGTGAAGTCCATAGAGGAATCTTCAGTTTTTGTGTGATATGGAAAAGGTGAAAATCAGTTCAAAGGAGCAGAACCTGTTCTCATTTCATGGGAACCCTAAATAAAAGTCTGATTAAAATTGTGTGACATACTTTATATCTTTACAATCTCGGGTGCCAAATGTTGAAATTTATTAATTTAAAAGGCTATATTTGATTGCTTATATTTTCAAGGAAGTGCCATGTCCGGCACTAAGCTTATAAAAACCCCATGCAATACTGCAGCTTGGGAGCAGAGTGGCTGGAAAACTCCCACTGGAAAAGGACCTGGGTGTGCTGGCCAGCAATGGCTGAACATATTTCTCTGGCCAGATATAGTATTTTGTCTGATTTGAAACACTATGCATATAGACTTATCAGTGATAAGTCTATATATGTGATAGTTATAATTCCTCAAAAAAAAAAAAGAAACCAAGCAAAGAAGAAAGTCAACCCCTGCAGATTTATTTCAATGTACTTCTTAAATGTTCCTAACCCATGTCAAATTCTGTTATTTCATCAGTAAAGACTTCTGAAAAAATATTTTTCACATGATCCTAAATAGTAAATAAATTTCTGCCATGAATACCACCAAACTATTTGTTCAGAAATTATCTATTTTCTTTGCCAGTCTGTATTTCAGCAAGACAAGAAGACATACACCCATTGTTTGAGAAAAGTGAATCACACCCAAATTCTGCCTCTTCCTGACCTTCCAAGCCAGAGGAAAGAAATCCCTCCTTGAGTCTAACTTATCTCTCAGTTGCAAGGGGTGCTGCTCTGCTGGAGTCAGCTACACTTTTATCACAGGTTTATCGAGTAGACAATTCTAATTTTGCACATGCAATGATTTCACCTTCATGAATAGTGATAAAGACTTAAAAAGATTCTGAACAGTTTGATTAGGAATGCATCAGCTGGTGGATCAAAGATAAATCTGACCAGCAGCTGAAACTGCCATTCTCAAGTCTGCTTGATCCTGGAACTTGTTTTATTGTACCTCTTGCTTTGGTGACAGGATTTTTTCATGCTAAAAATGAAGAAAAAATACTGCAAATTTACTTATATTTAACTGGTTTTGCTCCTAACTTTTTATTTTGGTAGCCTTTTAAAAAAAATATGGACAAAATTTATGGCCGTCACAAAATTATTCCCTTGATTCACTTATTGGGGTCCAAGCATAGTATTAATATCATAATAGATTATTAAATGTATAATTCAATCTGTCTACTGATACAATATATTGCTTGATAATAGGAACTGCAACAGCAAAAGAATAGTTTGTATCAGTGATCCACAAATAGCATGTGTTAAAAAATTAAAGATATTCCAGAATGAAAATTAAAGACCTGGAGAAATTAAATAACACTTCCAAAGTTAGGATGAGACTATGGATTATGCCAAAAAAGCAAATGAGGCATGGATTTGTGGTATCATTGCTTCTTGGTACACTTGCAACACTGCACTGCTCTGCCAAAGGCACCTCTGCAGCAGAACACCACAAACCAACCAGCCCAGAAAACACAATCACAGGATGCATGATGGATATGGAACCTCTACTTTCCAAGTCTCAGAGTTAGAGAATTAGTGAGCATTCTTTAATTACATTCTTTAATTGCTATACTTCTCTTGTATTTCCCCTTTTAAGAATTTCTTGGAAAGTACATGTTAAGAAAAGTTTGATTCAACTTTATTTCTCCTTACTGTGATACTTTGATACAAAACAAATAAACAGGTGGGAAGGTGAGTTATTCCCATTTTTTCTTGTAGGCCCTAATTTTTAAAGATAAGTATGAATAGTTATTGACTTGAGTCACCTTCAATTGTAGCTGAACAATTAAAAATACCTTTGTCATTATTCCACACCTCAAATCCAAGAAAGTGTATTTTATATGAGTCAAGACTAATTAATCCCTCTGCTTCATTCTTTAACCTGTGAATGACCACTGAGTGAATAGAAACTTTTTCTGCTATCTGTCCCTGAAAATAGGGCTTTATCTTGGTTTTCCAGCCATGTCTTCCTGCTGAGGTAAATACTTCCAAAGGGTGTCCCTGGGAACAGAGATGCTCCCTGGAATATCCCCTACAAGGGCTGTGTTGTGTATTGCTTCATTTTCCCACACGTTGTACAAGACATAGAACAACTTCAGATTCTTTCCCAACTTGTCTTGTGTATAATCACCTTTCCAGATGGAAAAAGAATGGAACAAAATGTTATGGATTTAAGTAAGGGTCTACCATTAGGCCTTACTTCTGGGAGGCAGCCTTGGCACACAAACTTTGGTGAAGATGGTATGTCAGCCCTGTGAAATGCAGAATGAGCCCTTTCTCGTTGCAGACAAACCAGGTCAGTATTAACACAAGGGAAACATTCAAAGATGAAGCCCCTGTCAGCTTTGCATCTAAAGTATCTGCCTCTGTCCATGGTGCTGCTTTGCTCTCAAGTGTCCCCATTAGTTTCCAGTGTAATGAGAAAGGCAAGAAAATATTACGGAAGGCAGAGCAAGCAATGCCTGCAGTGTCTGCTCCTTTGTTAGGATCAAAAATTCTGTCCTGACAATATCTTGTTCCTAGGACAATCCCCACAGCACAGGGAACCATCTGCTCAAGGTTTGTTACAGACACAATGATCCAGTCATGCCTCACTGCTGTTAAGACCCTTCTGTCCTGCTCACTCTTGACTCATCTTCACCTTCACCTTCTGTCGTGGCTAATATCAACACAAACTTCCCTCATTTCAGACCCCACTGCAAGGAAGCAACAGCCTGCTGAAGACTTCAAAATGTCTCTCTCATTGGCAGCTGGTGCTCAGATGACATGCAGTTTGGTTTAATAAGCTACTGGTGATTTATGAGGATACCCAGAATATCCAGAATTGTCACAGTGACAGCAATGAATAAATAATTAAAAGATATATCATCTAGGGCTCAGTGAATGCTGATTGAATATTCATTTGAAATTATTTTGCTTTTTCTCCATCAAGAAAAATTTTCCCATATGCCCCTTCAGAGAATCAGAGAATCATAGAATGGTTTGGGTTGGAAGGGACCTGCAAGATCACGCAGTTCCAATGCCCCTGATATGGGCAGGGACACCTTCTTGCACACCAGGTTGCTCAAAGTCCCATCTACCCTGGCATTAAATGTTTCCAGGGATGCAGCATTCACAACTTCTCCTGTGCCAGCCTGTGTCAGTGCCCCAGCACCCTGGCAGTAAAGAATTCCTTTCTAATTCAAGGTATTAAAATAGTATAAGGTATTGAGAAAGATATTAAAATAATACAAGGTTGCACCTTGGTGGCCTTTAAGGTCCCTTCCCACCAAAGCCATTCTATGAGTCTATGAATTCCCACAGGCAAAATTTCAAAGGAGGAAATACAGAGCAACAGTTATTTCCCTGTAACACCACTCCTAACAAACAGTTTGCCATGAGTTTTGCATCCCTTGAGGAGAACAATGCCCATGGGCAATCCCACTTTTGGGAAGAGAGTGTGGTAACCAGCCCATTATCCACAACTTTATCTGTGTATTGTATTAGTGTATTCCTGAGGGTCTGGGAGTGCCCACAGAACACAAGGCTGCCTGGTGTCTGAAAGTTGATATAGTTTAGTACTAACTCAATTCCATCAATTCAAGTGTCTAAAGTCCAAGTAAATGAATGTTCTACTTCCTTTTGGATTCAGGTGCTTTAATTCTTCCCAAGTCCGACCTTAAAACCTATATCCCTTCTCAGAGCTGGCTCCAATTACCTGTAATGAGCAGGATGAAGCAAAAATCTTTGAATTCTGCTTTACTAAGCCAGTGCTCATTTCTCACTCCCTGGGCAGAAAAATATTTTATTGAAGCATTTTGTCTTTGTGAAGCAAGTGATACATGCTCTGTGGCAAGATATCCTTCCCAGGCTGGGAAATGCTAATTAACACTGATTCTTTTAAGAAATATTTTGTTTCCTCTTATTTAACTATTAATTCAGATGCAATATTGAGAGGGATATAAAAATGAAAGGTGGGTTTTTTTATTATTTCTCTTTTTCTAATTTATACAAATGAAGGCACAATTAAGCAGCCTGAAATTTAATTACAACTTGCATTTCATGTAAGCAAACACATTAAAATTGAGAATGCTAATCTTTAATGCAAAAATTGCCATAATGGAACAGAAAAATTCCAAGCGCAAGTAACATAGGATAAGCTTTTGCCACGGTCACTTTGCACATGGTCACAGAAATGTGACATGGGCAGATTATGTTTCTCATGGGGCTTGTTAGCAATAGGACAAGAACGGAACAATATTGGCCATATTGTCAGCTGGCATGTATGGCATCCCAACTCCACTAAATTTTTTATTTTTTCTCAGTTTTCACCAAATACAGGAGGGTCAGCCAGTGCACTTGAATTGCACTGATTTACACTGACTGTGAATCAGATTTTATAGATCCAGAAGCCCACAGATTTTCTTTGGAAAAAAAAAAAATCAGTAGTTGCTTTTTTAAATTCTAGATTTCTTAGTAATTTTCAACAACAGCTCCAAACTCCTCTTTGCATTTGGGATCTGCATTACAAATACCCTTTGTAGTCATCTGCTGCTGTTCAAGAAAATGAGATGGACAAGAGAGGTATTAGTTCCTGTAATTTTTATGATTGTGCTCTTTATAAGTTATTATTCCACCATTTTGACTACAGTATTTGGATGCCTGCCAACAGAACTGCAGCTGATGTGACTAATATTGGTCATGGGGAATTCATTCCCTTTCATCATTTCTCCAGGAATAAAACTGAGTTTTGTTTGCCTGTGTTTCATGTCCACACAGATTTATGCTACTATTAAAGATAAAAATTTTAAAAATTATTGGAAATCCTACAGTGAAGATGGGGGATCAGCCACAAGGGTGTGAAAAAAATACTTTGCTCTACAAGATTTCATTCTTACTCTGAGAGAGAAAAAAACTTCTAGGATTTATTCTTTTAGCTCGAGTTAATTTTCACATTTCCGAGGAGAAAAAATGTTGGCTGAAGTGGTCAGGCCAGTGATTTTGGTGATCTTTCTAACGCCCAGGCAGCACACTGCAGCATTGCCCTGAGTGCAGAAGAGTCCTCACTTTAATTTTATTGTTTCTACAAGTTAAGAATGCAAAGTACAAAGAGAGGTCACAACCCAAGAGAAATCTTCAGGTCTATGGAAAAACAGAGAGGAGACTCCCTGGTTACCTTTTCACTGAAATATCTTCCAGGCCGAAATATCCACTTAAACTGTTTCTTTATTCTCAGAGATCCCTTCCCACCACCCAATAAGCATTTCCAGAAGAGGAGCCCTTAGCTAAACCCTTGTCTTGGAAGGGTTTTTAGAGTACACATAGCTGCCACACAGGCTGGGGCATTGTCTGAGCCCCAGCTGTGTCACTCAGGTGATGACATCCTGTAAAACTCTGAAGAACTCACAAATGTTGGAACAAGGATTTATCCGGCCTAGTCTCAGTCTGAGCTAGTCTAGCTAGTCTGGTTTTAGCCTGTTTTAAGTGTAATACCAGTTCCACAGCTGCCAGATGAGTATTGCCCAAATTGTTTTAGCCTAAATCATTTTAGTTCATCTCTGAATGTCATGTGTGGAAAGGTGTAGCAAACCTGAGTAGTCATTGCAAAAAACACATCATGCCTTTGTGTTAATTAAAGAGGGAGAAGGTGATGGTGAAGTTTCACTTTTTCTTGAAACCAATGGAAGAAAGCAGACACTGTTAATAAAGCAGCAAAGTATACCCAGGAAGCTCCTCAGATTATGGAGTAAGAACTTCCTCACTATAAGCCTCATGTGAAGATGGGTGGAGAGCCTGGGATATTGGTAACTCATCACAATCCCTTCCTCCTTGGGAAATGCAGGTAACACTGACCTTGGCAATCAGTGAGACACTGAAAGAACATGGGTAAAAACATAACAAGAAAGGAGCAAATACTAGAGTTTGTCTAAATTAGTTAGTAATTTTATAGCAATATGCCTGGCCTAATAAGAATGGTAGTATTTCTTCTTAAAGGTTAATACATTAATTACATTAAAAGCAATTTCCAGCTCTGACAACTGGATGCCATAACAAGATTTTCCTTGCAAAACTAGAAAGGATTTATAAGCTGCTTGATCTCAGGCAGATTAAAGACCATGTACAATGGACTTGAAGAGATCAAGGGAAGGATTCAGTTACCTAAACACAGGCACTTAATGCCCTTTGAGACATCCTGCCTAGTTTACAGCTGCTGTGCTTTATGGATTTCCCATAAATTCTGTGTCATTGCTGCCTGCTCATACCCAAATGATGTCCTGCCTACAAAATCAAAGCAGTTTGTTTGCAGAGAGACCTGAGCATCTATAAGTCACCAAAGATAGTTCTGCACATCTTAGGATGGAGCTGTGCACTGTTCCATATGCTGACTGCTTGGGCACAAAGGAAATCCATCCTAACCACCTTTTTTTTGCCAAGTAATATTGCTTCAGTTACTTTGACTGGAAATTGCATTTTTATTTGCTCGTCTCCTTTGTGCCTGACAGAATTAAAAACATTCTGGGGGCTTAATGTGCAGAAGGTGTCAGTTTATTGAAAGGCTTTTATCCTCGTATTTTGGAGTTGGTAATTACTTCTCATGAGTGAAACAAAAGGCAAGTCACTGCTTTGGCTGCCTTTCCTTTCCCTTCAACCTGAATGTGACTCCAGACTGCTATGCTCTTGGCAAAGGTTTTACTAATACACCAGGTTGTCACTAGCCAATGTTATTTGCATGATACAAAATTAATTAGAAAAGTCTGTTCTAATTTATAAATATGCAATTATGGTTAAACAAATCAGAAGTGGAGGCCTTGCAAGATTCCCAGTGGGTTGTTATTCTCACAATTCTAGTCCATCCAGAAGAAAAAGTCACTGATCTGTCCTCTGATGTAAAAATGCAATTTGCTTTACTCAAGTGGGAATTGCAGATGTATTAAAACGTGTTTTTGGAGTTTGTTCAAATTAATTATTATGAAAACAAGTGAATTTGTGGAATAGCTTTTACAAAAAGCGCAGTCACCAAAACACCCTAATTACTTTCCAAGACCAAGTAATCTGTCTCCAAATAAGCAAAAGGAGGGTGTAAGCTTCATATTGCTTTGTATGATAGCCCAGATATTAAATTCAAAGAGATCAAAGCTCAGAGAGAGTAAATAAGGCCTCTTGCCCTATGTCCCAATCTGCTCCTTTTTTGAAAGTCTGTATTTCCCATCTCTATTTCACAGGCTCTTCTATGACTCTGATCTCCTGACTTCCTGCCTGCTAAAGGTCACAGAGCTCCCCTCCCTGACTCCAATATTGAATTTAATTCATCCTGACTCCAAGCTGCCTGTCTTTGGCCCTTTATATTTGATAATTATATTTCTTTTTTTTTTCTTTTTATTTTTTTTTGGTATAAATCAAAATTTGTTATCCCAAACTTTGCTCTTATTGAGGTCCTTTTATAATCTGTCTAATGACAAAAAGCTGTCATAGGACTCCAAAGAAAGAGGATGTGTCCAGTACAAAAGCACTGCAGGTTATTACTAGGCCACTGACTGTAACTGTTGGGTTGCATCACACACAATGTTCCTTCACAAAATTTTGTTGTTATTAAGTTTTTTAGAATAGTTCATAGAGGACAGAAGCCTAGGCCACACAGTTTAACAAGTCTTACCATGCACATCCTATGGCCTACATACAGGAAACCATCAGCAGTCCTCAATTGCCTACTCAAGGGTTTTCTGAGATGCCCAGACAAGAAGCTCTCCTATGAAACTTCATAAACCAGCCTGGACTGAAAACTGATGCAGCATTAAGAACACACTTGAATAAATGAAACGCCAAGAGAAAAAGAATATTACTGTGGCCTTTGTCACCTGTATCAGATCAATTAGAAAATATATTTTTAGTTGATTCCCCATTAAAGACAAGCCTATTACATCTGTGAGTGACAACTCTGCTCTCTACTCAACAGGATGGCAGTCTCCCATGGACTTCAAAGGGACCAAAATCTCATATTGTAGAACAACGGAATATGTTGTGTTGGGAAGAACTCACCAGAGTCATCGAGCCCAGCTCCTGGCTCTGCACTTCATTCAGCACTGTCTGTAGGTTTAATCAGTAAATTTCAGTTCCCTGGTGTAAGTCTGGAGTAATTTCAGAGACCTGAAAAGGACTGAAGCCTGAAACCATCAGATAATATTTTTTGATTTGGAAGTCTGAAGGAATGATTAGAAAGAAAAGCAGAGTTGTTATTGCAGGACTGATTGGCAGATGATGTAAGTTTGGACCCTTCTGTTCTTTGAGGTGTTTTCACAGTAACAGAGACTGAACAGCAGAGTCTTAACTTGGTGATTTTGAGGATCATTTCCAATCTTAATGATTCTATGAGTCTATGATCCTACACCTGGACTGTACCTGCAGAAGAGAAAACCACCCAGCAGAGATCTGAATTACTCTGTTTTCCAGATCAATGGGAATGTACAGTCCTTCCACTCTGGTGGCCATTTTTCATTTAGACATTTGAAATCAGGTGAAATCAGCCTGGATCATCTGAAATCTTTGAATCATGCTGAGACATTTATTTGATCTAATGCCCCGATCCCATTTCTTGGCTTAGCCTCAAGGGAAAGAACAGGAAAACCTGTTGGAGTCCAGGGCATCCCTCTGGGCACCCTGGGAAGTCACAGACCTCGGTAGAGAGGCCTGGGACCCGAAAAAGAGGGTCTGNGCCCACACGAACCACCAGCCAGCTTTGGAATCTCGGGTGAGAAACAACCAACTTAAACCACGAGAAAAACCTATGGAAATAAATAAATTAATAAATAATTAATTAAATAAATAATAATAAATAACAACAACACCCTTTGAGTGAGTGAATCTAAGTAGAACTAACAATGAATGCTGATACTGAGCATTATCAGGGAGAGTTTGCTTTTCACTCAAGAGCTGGCAAAGTCCATCATAAGCAGGAGCCATTTCAAAGCCCTAGAGGAGTCCAAATCCCATGTCAGATGTGTGCAACTGCTTCTGGCAGCATGGAAGGAACAGGTTCAGTGGCCTGATTCACAATCCTGCCTCCTTTTCACACAAAACTGTGTAGGAGGAAAACAAAAACAAAAACAAAAAACAAAACAAAACAAAACAAAAAAAAAGGCATTAAAAAAATTTACAAAAAATGAGTCCTAGGAAGAAGGGAGAAGTTCTGAATCCTTTCAAGCACATGTTGCCAAGGAAACCCCTCCTTGCTATCCTTTTCATCCTGCTTGTCTGACTCTCTCTGACATTGGGGATTTCTTTTTGTACAGGAGGTGTTTTGAGACAGTTACTTATAAAAATATATTTAATTACAAATGTTACTGCTTTTGTTTTATGGTTTTTTTTCTTTTGTGGAAAGGAAGAGTGTGAACTTGCTGTTTGTAAACACTTAGATCTTCAGTACTTGAGGTAAATGAGAAGCTTCCTTGATATTATGAGCTTTCTCAATTCTGTGCTGTTGTGTCAACTCCATACACTGTGTGTGCAATGTGCCAAATAATCAAGAAAATGTATAATTTGTTTCTGTTCTGTCTTAAGCATATAAGTGCATTCCTTCATAAAATCAATAGTCTCGATTCACCTTCATGATTTTCAGGGCCCAGATTCCAGTGAAACCTGTCTGGGATCACATTACACAGGAGGACAAGTCAGTCTCCCCAAAGGGCCCCAACATCATGGGATCCAGTGGACATCATCATGATGATGTAGACTGGAAAGCTGGTTTAGATCCTTCCTTTTCCCAGTGTTGGGACATTTTTCCCAAAGCTGCTCTAAAACATCTTTGTTCATTCAGCTCATTGTCCCAAGCCCATTTCTGAAGGGAGACACAGAGTTCCTGTATCTAGAAAATTATATGACAGCAAAGGTTTGAAATTATGCATAATAAACCTCAATCCCTTTCCACTGTTTCTCTGCATTTAATGTGACACTAAAATAGTAAAAATATTCACTGAGTGTTATAAAATTACCTTGTTGTGACAGAGGCTTAAAATCCCCTCTTTTGGCATCTGGGTATGTACAGGGATAACTTGCCCTTTTCAGAACATTATCCTCTCCTGTCTCATGCTTTTTTAAAGATTTTCTTCTGCAGGGAAAAACATAGACTAGGACTTCTTGGTTTCATAAAGCAACTGAGCCATTGGTGTGCAAATTCTTAGGGAACATTGCAACCATGTAGGTTTTGTACGTATATGGTAGGTATAAAAGTAGAAAAGAGGAGTATTTTTGCCTTCTCCAGGGCTGAACTATGAAGAGAAATTTTTCTGTGGTCCCTGATTTAGTAGGCATGCATTAAAAGAGGAGGACTCTTTGTTTCTCCCAAAGAACTAGGGTATATCACCTTAGGACTGCACAGTTCAGCTCTGTCTGAATGAAAATTTCTGCCTCCTGACTCACAGTAAAGTCAATACTCCATTGCCTGCACAGCTTGGCCATCAGAAGGGCTAGAGAGGAGGTTGAAATAAAGATGTGAAGACAATCACTGAACTCAGACTCTTTAGGTTAAGTCCTTTTTCAGATCTGACTGTCAAGAAAATAAAATAAAAAAAAATTAAATAAAAAAA
>VWZU01019431.1:398021-418845 GCA_013397095.1 Sterrhoptilus dennistouni | reverse complement strand
AAAAAAAAAAAGCTTTGAATTTCCTTTAAGAATATAAAAGAAAGGCATGGACCTGTTGGAATGAGTCCAGAGAAAGGCCACTAAGTTGATCACAGTGTCACAGTGCTGAAAAATCTCTCCCATGAGGACAGGCTGAGACAGTTGGATCTGTTCGATCTGGAAAAGAGAAGGCTCTGGAGGGTGCTGAGACACTGAACCAGGCTGTCGCACAGAATTTGTGGCTGCCCCATCCCTGGAAGGGCTCAAGGCCAGGTTGGATGGGGCTTGAAGCAACCTGGGAGAGTGGAAGTTGTCCCTGCCCATGCCAGAGGTTTGGAATAAAATGATCTTTGAGGGTACCTTCTATCTGAAGCCATTCTCTGATGGTTCCATGATTCTATGAGTTACCTAGTGACTGGTTTGGGCTATCAGGCCATTCCTGTGCCTTGCCATAAGTGCTGTGACCATAGGTGAATATTTTGTTAAAGGTTTCAGTACATGTTCACTCTCCAGATTCTTTCCAGCCCTGTTTTCCCACTACCTACACAGATTACCTGATTTGCACCCAAAGTATCAGCTGAATCTCAGCCCTCATTCTCCTCTCTTTCATTGTTCATTTGTCAGATGAATCTTAGCCCTCATTTTCCTCTCCTTCATTGTTCATTTGTCAATTAGCCATTTTTGTCTAGGGGTATACCCCATGGCCTCTTTGGTGAAACCATTTAGAATCCCTAATTTTCAAGAGACACAGTGATCATGCATTTATTGAGAAGCTAATTGAAGAGACATTGGAACTGTATTAATTTTTGGATTCCCAGACAGGGTTACAGGGTTTTTCCTCAGATCTTCATAACAAGATGGCAGTTGAAGGATGGAGTAAATTCCACGTTGGACAGTAAAGGCAAGGCGTAACATTAATGAAACTAATGTCAATAAATATAAAGGAGAAAGAAAGAAAGAAAGAAAGAAAGAAAGAAAGAAAGAAAGAAAGAAAGAAAGAAAGAAAGAAAGAAAGAAAGGAAAAATAGAGATATTACAAAATTAGGGATGTGGTTATTACTTGTCACTAAAAGGCAAAAGCAAATCTAGGCAAGTTGAAAACAACAAGACAACCAAATGCCATTTGGGCAGAGGTAATGCCAGAAAGAGAAGAATGAGTCCTCTGAATTCCTGCATTTCACATTGGGCCTGCACTCAATAAATCAACACATGGATTTAATTGCTGTGACAAATGAATGTAGTGAGAGGAGTCAAATTCTGCTGGGTAATTCAGTCATCCAGCAAAACCCTGGTCAGCAGAGATATGTAGGTCAGTCATTATGGACCAATGAACTGAGGGAGTCCCTTGTGTGAGAGCCTAGATGAAAATTTCACTGTGTAATCTCCAATAAAATACCAGACTGTTAGTGTGTCTGCTTCAGCATCCTTCTTAATAACCTTTAGCAGAAGAGGAAAGTGTTACATAAAGTGGCAATTAACAAGACTGACAGAGAAAGACACTGGAATTTATTGCTGAATTTTTCAGTTTATTTGATTATTTGGTTGGAGTTTTTTTAAGCTGTATTTCTACTTCCATTTGTAAAACCAAATTCAAAAAGGAAATCAGCTGAGATTTTAAAGTTAGATAAAAGGGAAATGAGAGCTTGATAAAATAAATATCCCAAATAAAGGCAGTAGGATGCTGTTGCAGCCCGTGTTCCCCATGACTTCTGTCATAGTCTGTCATATGCAGAGATGAGATCTCAAAGGGATTGATGAAGCAACCCTGATCTGAGGGGTGAAGAACTATTGGAGAATAGTTCCCACTCCTATGCAAAGCTCTCAGCAGTGCTGGAACCCACTTCCAACCCTGTACCAGTTATTCTGATACATGAGATTGATTTTTTTCTAAAGTCAATTACATTTAGAAAAAACAAGCTCTGCATCTTCCTAATATTTACTTGCCTGAGCCAAACTGATTGCAATTCCTGCTCTGAGGAAGTATTTTTTCCACAGTACGGATCATGTCACCTATTCCCTGCTGTACCCTTTTCCTGACATCAGTGCAAGTGATGGGGATGACAGTGAACAAAAATTTCTACATCCAACTTACTACATTCCTCTGATGGAAAAAACACATTCTCTCAAATGCTGGGAAACCTTTCTCCATCAGGGGCTCTGAGCAACCTGGTTTAGTTGAAAATGTCCCTGGTCATGTCAGTGGGGGTTGGAGCTAGATGACATTTTAAGGTCCATTCCAACAAAACTGTTCTATGATCAGGATGTCCTTGTGGAAAAACACAGAAAAGATTTAAGGTGTCTTTTCTACTGCTGAAGCAGGTATACTCTTTGTAACTGATAAGCTCTGTAAACACATTAATATCAGTTTTAGCAGTGAATCTCATAGGCGCACCACTTTCTCCAGGAGATCTTGTACTTCTTTTCTCTATTTTTATCACAGATGGAAGAACAGTACCACCAAAAAAAATTACAATACATAATAAACTTGTATAAAACATGTGTAAACAGCACATGTAACTAGAAATCCTTCTTTGCATCTTCCTAGCTGCATTGTCAGGAGCTTCTACTGATCAGATCTTGCAATTGCATCACATTTCCCCAAGAAAACTCAAAATATTTTATAGAAATTTCTGTAAGTTCAAATATCAGCATGCAATATTCACTGGTGGCAATTAAGGCATCTTGCTTTGTTATTCTGATTGCATATGAAAGACTGATAAATTTTTCCTCTGATTGCATAATTATTAGAGCAGAGGTGATCGTGAGCAGGTAGAATGACAAAATAGAAGTGTAGTCAGCGGCATTCTCTGCACATTAATCTACAGGTGCCCCAGTGGGTGACAAATTAACAAATCCTTTGTATTAATCTCCAGGGATCACAATACTGAGAGAACATATTTTGCTTCATGGAATATATCGAGGTCAAATTCACCTTTTCAGGCAGGTTATTAATTTTATGGATTTGCCTGTCGTGTTATCAGTGGGTTTTTTTTCTTTAACCTTCTGACTTACACACTTACCCAAAAAGAGCTTTTGCTTTTCCCTCCCTTCCCACTTCTTTTTCTTTACTCCTCCAATAACATGCTTTTAGTTATGTTGTACAACCCAGACAGCAAAAACAAAGTTATATTAATTTTATTACATTATTTAAATTTTCCTCTTTGGACAGTTACTGGTTCTGGGACACCTTGCAGGGACAAAATCAGAAGGGACTTATGCTAATTCTAAGGTGCGGAAAACCAAAAGCTATTCCTCCAGAATGTAGGAGATGAAAGCTTAAATATATACTACAGCCACAAAAAAAAGGGCAGGTTTTAGTTACTTTTCATAGAGGCCCCTTAAATTACTAACAGTGGCAAAATCTGAGCTTTCTAGATGAATGCATGGTGGCTCACACCTGAGCTTGGTTTCTTTTGGCTCAGATGCCAGGGAGTGTTATCAGAAGAGAAGATGTGGTGTGTTGCTAACAGAAAGATATCTTCTTGCCAATTAAATTATCTCAACCATATTTTATGATTGTGACACATTTTATGACCTTATGCAATGATAAATGAGGTAGTAGACAGGCTATTCCCTGTTGGCTCTAGGGCAGTTTTGAAACAGAGGGAGAATAATCTCTGTATTAAAGAGAACTTTCTTTACCAAATGGACCCTGAAGTTATGCTACTGTTATTTATTACCTTCCAGCAAATCCTTCATTGCCAGAAACAATCTTCTTCCTTTATTTTATTTATTTAGTTAGCTATCTTGCAAAACTTAGCCCTGATAATTTATTCAGGCCCCATGAGGTTTACAGTAAGTTTATTCTGTAGCCACAGGAAAGGAACACAAGAAGAGACAAAAATAAACCTAAATCTGTGACACAAGAGGCAGATAAGTATTTTGTCACAAAATTTGTCAGATACAGACCCATCATCTTTTGCAAATGAGAACACTAATCAGTAGTCTTGAGTCTGAGCTGAATCTTCAAGCTGCATTAGGTAAACTATCATTTATATTCCAAAGTTGTTACGTGTTTGTAGCTAGATTGAAAGTAGTACTGCAAAATATTGTATGAGACAAGTTTATTAAAATAAAATCTGCACTGAAAATATGCTCTCTGGAGGAAATAAATTATGTTGTATTATCTGGTAAGTTAATTTATTTTCCTTTCCTTGTAATATATCCCCATTAGGGGTAATATTTACATACTTTGGTTTTATTCATCTGGAAAGACCCAGGTAGTGCTATCCAACACACCAGTGTTATATAAACAAAGTGTAGGACAGTGACTCAACTAGTCTGTAAGAACAGAAAGAAGGTTTTTATGCTGTGTTTTGATTTCATGTTCAGGGAGAAAAAAAATCCTTTTACAGTGTTTTCTTCAGGGAAACTGGACTCATAACATTTAGAATGAAAAGGGTTAATGTGAATTAAAGACTCATGCTTGGAAAAGAGGTATTAGATATACATGCCAAAAGTCATTTGCTGACCTTGAGAGAACATTGAGATTAATCTTTTCTTTTTCCATCCAAAAAAAAAATAGCAGAGCTTACTTGGAGGAAAACAGAGCATAATCAGACCCATTTTTCAGTGTAGTACAGTACAGAGGCACATATATAATAATCAGTGTTGGCCTGATCAAATCACAGATCTAAGTCTACATTTTCTAGATGGGTCATTGTTTTGTTTTATTTTGTTGGGGTTTTTCTTCCCTCAAAAGTAGGCAGCCACAAGGACTTCTGATCATCTCCAAGTCCTTAATGTGTTTACCCTTATAACACTTTCAAGAAATACAATTAGTTTGTTTTTAGAGACAGAGAGAATTCTCAGGAACAGAATTTAAGTGACTACAACAAAGCAACTTCTCCTGGCTTTGGGTGGGAACAGAGCTTAACTCCAAGGCCTTTTAAGCAGTGGAGTTCCCAACAAAGCCACATTTCCCTAAGCTAACTCTATCCTCTTCATTCTTTAACTTCAGCTTCTATTCCAGTGCTTTTAGTCCACAGAATATTTCATAGTGTCATGAAAACTGGAACTGCCTTAGCAGTGAGGATTATGGGGGCCTTAGACAGGATATTCCAGTTTGTTGATTGGACAAAGTGTAGAAGATATGCTTTCAAGTTCACTCATAAAACAAAAAAGAAAAAAAAAGAACAGAACAGCAGCAAACCAGACATTATAAAAGTAAAAAAATGGTGAAAGACTACCTTGAATTTCCTTAGGTATAGGAGATACACAGCCAGAGCCAGCAGGTATATCCCATGAAGTCTGACTACTGGCCCTAAAAGAAAGCATTTGACATAATATCCAAGTCATCAAACACTCAGACCCTACCATTCCCTCTAAAATTATATGACCATAGGCAAGTCTGAGTGTAGCTGGTAGTGATTACCTTTAGGCTATATTGAAGAAATCTGAAATGCCAGAAATCTTTCAGTAGTGACTGAGGAGTTCTCCTGAGTTGCAGGGTAGGATGTACACAAAGTATTTATTCTATCACCATCTTCATGAACTGTTGAAACCAGGTGGGCTAGTGTTTTCCCAAGCCCCCTGCCTCTTTTGCTAATGGCCCATTAACGCCTTTGGGGTGTCTTCTGCTAATGACTTTTGGGGTGTCCTCTGCTAATGGCCCATGAGTCACAGGTAACTCCCTCCAGGAGTTATCTCTGTTAATGGGCCATCAAGGACCCATTTCACACTTCTCATCCCATTGTGAGATGCTCTGCCCAGGGGGAGGAGCCAAGCATTCTCACCTGGATATAAGCTGGTATGTGGGACAGTGCAAGGGCACTTATCCACTGGATTCCCAGAGGAGCAGAGCTACCAGACCTTTCTACAGGATCACTGCTTCAGGAAGAGCACCTCACCTGGACTGCTTCCACCATCCTGCTCAGGTTGTATTCTGACTCTGTCAGTGATCCTTTGTGTTATTGCATTTATTTTATTTTACTTTCACCTTTTTACCTTTCTTCTTATTAAATTATATCTCTGACTTGGAGCCTCTCATTCATTTTGCTTTCAAACCACAACAGTAGTGGTCTTTGGGAATCTAAACACTGGCTCTGGGAGCATCCAGATGAATTTAGCAGCCTGAACAAATCTTTTAAAAACCAAGTCATAGTAATCTGTGAGGAATTGGATAATAGATATTACAGGTGAAATCTCCTAAGATCTAGCCCAGCCTCCTAACTAGGAATATTAACATATGCTAGCTGAGAAGTTTGTCAAGCACAATTAGCTCTCAATTAGCTACTGTCTCTTTTCCTCCTGTTTGCTACTTTATGTAAGGTTTGATTTACAAGGGTGACACATCATAATTGTATGGGCCACAGGATTTGCAAGTTATGTCAGATGTTAGCAGAAACACAGATTGGATAAATCACCTCTCTCTGATACAAATACCAGCAGCCTTAATCGTGCTTACAGGGATGCTGCATGTAATAAATCCATAATAGAAGACTTCCTTCCACATAAATTCCAGCAAGCTCCCTTTTCCTTTTCCCTAATTCAGGCTTTTTTTATAAATTGCTCTGTCTGCCTGGTCCCCTGGGAAACCTGTGTGCAGACATACAATACTGGAAAAAAAAAAAAAAAGAAAAAGGAGAAAGAAGAAAAAGAAGAAAAATCCCTTTGTCCTCAGCACGCATACACACACAGAGCTATTTACCTAATGGTCAAATGCAGCTACCGGCATGAAGCTTTCAAGATTGGGAGAGGAAAGGAAATAAACTTTTGACACTAATGCCTGCAGGTGTGGAAACAGAGGTGGCTATAAATTTCCATTGAATTTGGTACCTAATGGGGTGGTATTTTTTCAATAATTCTTGTGCGCTTGTCACAGAAATTTCAGAAAATTGTCCATATATTGGATTGCATGCCATAAATACAGTAATTTATGGTGCATTGCTCCTTGCAATCTAGTGCAAGGTACTAAATTTGGGAACAGCACTTTTTTTTGTCAACTTGGAAGTGCAATCAGTGGAAACATATCTTCAAGATTCCATTCCCTTCTTCTCCCATTGCCCAAAATGACTAATATTTCTATTAATGGAGAGAAAAGGGAAAAATAATAAGCCAGACAAAGATGGATTTGCAAAAGGAGGTAGAAATAATATGGAGACTTGGATGACTCACAGAGTTGAATGGTCGCATCCAGAGTGGTGGCACGTGGCTCAATGTCCAGGTGGAGATCTGTGGTGAGTGGTGACCCTCAGGGGTCTGGTGCTCTTTAATATCTGTATCAGTGATACAGAGAGTGAGATTTAGGGAACCCTCAGCAAGTTTGCAGGTGACATGAAGGTGTGCAATGCAGTTGACAGAACAGAAGGATGGGATGTCATCCTTAGGGATCTGGACAAACTTGAGCAGTGGGCCCACAAGAGCCTGGTGATCAACAAGTCCAAGTGCAAAGTGCTGCACCTAGGTCAGGACTACCAGCAGTACCAGCATGGGCTGGGAGAGGAAGTCACTGAGAGCAGCCCTGGGGAGAAGCTTTTGGGGGCTCTGATGGATGAAAAGCTGCAGATGAGCCAGCAATGTTCACTCACAGCCCAGAAAGCCAACAGTATCCTGGGCTGCATCAGAAGTGTGGCCAGCAGGCTGAGGGAGGGGACTGTCCCTGTCTCCCCTTTCCTCATGGGACCCCACATGGAATGCTGTGTCCAATTCAGGCTCCTCAGCAGAGGAAAGATTTGAGCCTTGTAGGGGGTTCAGAGGAGACCATGAACATGACCAGAGGGATGGAGCACTGTTGCTCTGCATTTTCTTGCTCTCAAGTGTTTGAATCTTTGCAGCCTGATTCTCACACTGCTTGATGTAAACTATATGTATTTTTATAAAGTATATATGTGCTTTGCATAGTTCTTCTCTAAGAAGAGAACTTGATTGATAGTAATAGTGACCAATAGGGTCATGAGCTTGTAACCTTCTTTAGCCAATCCTGGCCTTCTGTAAAAAGTGTATATAAGTTGATGGAGTCAGAAAAATAAAGAACCTTTCCATGTCTGACCTGCTGCTGCCTGCTGTCCTGTGTGTGGGTCTGCACCCACATCACAACTTGTGACCCCTCTGTGTGAGGTGGTCACAGAGCACCTCTCCTGCGGGGACAGGCTGAGAGAGTTGGGGTTGTTCATCCTGGAGAAGACTCTGAGGATCCCTCATGGTGGCTTTGCGCACAGAAATAATTGAATACTGAAAATATATAAGAAATATGGGGACAGACTTTTCAGGATGGCCTGTTATGACAGAACAAGGGATAAAGGTTTAAACCCAAAAGTGGGTAGATTCAGTATAGATACAAGGAAGAAATTTTGTACAATTTTTTCATTGAGGATGGTGAAACACTGGACCAGGTTGCCCAGAGAAGTGGTGGATGCCCCATCCCTGGAAACATTCAGGGACACGTTGGATGGGGGCTGAGCAGTCTGATCTAATTCCAGGGAGAGTTGCACTAGATGACCTTTAAGAATCTCTTTCAACATGAACCATTCTATGATTCTATGACTTTAGGGAGTGAAAATGCAGACTAGAGCTCCTCTTTCAGGATATATAGGACACAAATTCATATTGGCTACATGGTTACCTCCTGATAGTCTACAGGAGCAGATTATTGTCTAAATTGTATCCAAGACCATTTTCTTTTTTAAGAACGAACATCTGCGCCACAAAAACCATAAAAATTATCTCCTAGGAAGATTTAGAAAGGAAAAGCTCCTCACCAAACAACTTAAAAGGACTTCAGGTATTTCCATTCTCCTTTTTATCTCAGTATTTGTTAGGATCTCAGAAGAGGTACTCTACCCTGTTCTAGAATTCAAGATTAGCATAGCCCACTTAATGAAATATAAACAACAGCGATGATACTCCATGAGCAGCTCAGCAGCACCTCTGAAGCAGCCTGGGTGCCTAGGCTATCCCCAAATAAATAAAAGAATCATCATGATCTACCTGGATAGAGAGAAACACTTCAATTATGTGTCAACTTTTGATATTTTCATTTTAACTAACAATTTCATTTTCCAAGCTGGAAATAACACCTTCATGAAATAGTGTTTAGGGGGATGGTAGTCTTAAAAAAAAAATAAAAAAACCATGAGGGAGGAAATTCTTCTCCTGGCTATTAAATAATGAAAGTAGGCCAAGTCTCTGCTTGGATCCAAAGCTCTTCAAAATAATTCATCATTTTCTTTTCCTTCTTTCCTTACCCTAGTTTCAGATTTTTGGAGGGGTTTTTTTTAAAGAAAAATCAAGCTTCTAAGTAGCTCTTGGGATCCCTGTGAATTCTACATCAGGGCTTCCCAGTGTGCTGCTCAGCTGCAACAAAAGGATAAAAGAATATCAATGTCTCCTGTTCAGATAAACACTTGTAGGCCTTTTATAACAAAGGGAGTGATTTAGCCTTTTACTTGAGCAAGAGTAATAAAACGTTCTTTTCCATTGCAGGCTGTAATATAAGTAGATTTGTCCCAAATGTTGTAAAAAGTTAGTGGTGATGTATTTATAGTCATTCTGCAAGGATTCAGGTAACAGAACAAGGGGCCAAACAAGTGAGGATCAGACTTTCCATTGTCACTGCCAATTTTGCCTTTATTAGAAAACAGGGCTGGGATTCACCTCATCCAGCTTTAGAGATGTTCAGTGTAGTGCCTCCAGCTGTGCCAGTCACCCCAGGTTCCTTTGTAGTCAGCTGAGAGAAAAGGCAGGAGTGAATACCTACAATTCCCATGACCTACTTTAGAAGCCTAAATTCAGACCATGCGAGGATTTATCTCTCTTCATAGACTAGAAACAGGTCCTAAGTGGAAATGTCAAAATTTATTCAGATGGGCTACACTGTAGTGACCTGAAGAAGTGGGACATGAAAACATTGTGAGAGGCAGTGTAATACCTTTTGTAATGCCCTTATCAGGAAGTAAATTTTTACTAAACTTACTGAGAGTCCAGTCCAAAGGCAAGTTGTCAAATCAAGGTAGGAGAAAGATCTTGTTATAGGAACCTAAAAGGAAGATTTTAAAACAGAGAAAATAATGAAAACCAAAGTTATTTCTAATTGTAGTGCTGAGAATCCCATTGCCCTGAAAGAATTAAGCATTAAATGAATTTCAGCTAACTGATCCTTTAATTTTCTAGTCTCGAGTAACCTCTGCATAGGAAAAAAAATCATGAATTCGAAGTGACTCACTTTCAAACTTAAAATGCTTTCTTTCTATTTTCAGTAAGACCTCATGCAAGAACAGCACTTTTCAAATGTTGTATGGGAAATTTTAAAATGGGGTAGAGTGACAATGCTGGATTACCTTTCAATAAGCAGCTGCAGGTTAGGGGCTGAAGGCTTGCACTATATCAATTTACTGTGGGCACAGTATCACTAATTTCCACAGGACATGGGGTTCTGCCATCAGTAGTGTTAACTGCAGGGCTCAGGCCAAAATCTGCTATGAAATTTGGGCCTAAAATGTTACTGAGCCTCTGTGGTATGTGTGGTCATGGAGTGTTCCCTCTTATTATGGTGAATAAAATCCTGTCCTGGGTCAAGCCCATGAGTTTCTGCTCCAGGCTCTGTCCCTGCAGTGGAGGAGCTTGGGGACCTTTGACTGAGGTTTCTCTGGTTTCAAAGCAGAGAGTGGCCCTGGCTGGCAGCTCTTGCTGGCACCTCTCTGTTCACATCTCTGTTGTCTCTCCTGCCCCTCACAGGGGTTGGGGGACAGCAACCTCACTGTGCCCTCTCTGATATGAAAAGCCATGAAGCAGTCCTCATTCAGAAAAAATGGGGTCAAACTCTAGTCTCATGATGAAAGAATTCTCTCTTTTCATCTGAGTGGGTCTTGCACTCATTAAATTTATTGCATGGAGCTGCAGATATCCAGAGTTTAATAAGGATAATACCATGAAAACTGTGGAGTTTCTTGCAGCATAGCTGCAAGATACGAGTTGAAGACTGAAAGTAATTTCAGTAGCTATCTATAAAGGGGATAATCCTGGCTGAGAGTTAAATTAGAGTTTTGCTATCCATATAATTATTAATGATCTGTAAATTTTCCAACTTTTTATTCTTTATTAATGGGTTGCATAGATTCTTGGTGCCACAAACAAATGGATTACAGAGTATATATATTGTTCAGATTCCTTTTTTGTCTAAATGTATATTTTATGACTATTGATATTGTCACTGATCCATAATACTGTATGTATGTTATTTAAATAATAAAGTTGCAAATTATAGTATGTGTCTAGTTTTATCAAACTGGAAAATCAGCAAGATAATTATTCTGAGAGCTGATGGAATAGGATAGCAAGGCAGGTCTTGTTCTTGCCATTTAGTCGCTGAAAAGTGGGAACTGGGCAGAGAGGCTGACAATGCTTTGATGAATATTGGTTTGACTCTCCCACCACACTTGGAAGTGGGAGAACATCAACAGTTTGCTGGAGCCACTTTTCACAGAAAGAACTGCTTATTTCTCATATATCCCCACATGAAAAAAAAACCCATGCACAAACAGCTACAAGCAGGAGATGACAAATGACTAACAATATGCAGTGTTCTTTGAGAGCTGATACACCTCTCAAAGGGCAGTGTCTGTTTTGGTGTCTCCATTAGTTCATTGTCCCATGTGACAGATTACCTGTCTGGTGTGCAAGCATTCAGTGACTCAATACCTGGCACGAAATCCAAAACAATCCAGACACTCCAAGTGATTTTCATGTCTGTGTTGAAGTATACTATCAAAGCAAAAAGAAAAAAACTTCAAACTATAGATCTAAGTTGGATCCTTTCAGAGAAAGAATAAGTTTGAAAAGTTCTTTCTTAGGCTTCTGCTAGCAGTTCTGTCTTAACATGAGATGTCCAGAGTTTGAGCTGTGGCAGCTCAATAATGTGAAATAACTGAGTGCCCTGTATGTGAACTGCCACTGAGTTCAGAATCCAGGTGCTTGTGAGCATACAGGAAACCAGAAATGTTGCCTGAAATGTTCACACAAACATACAATCTAAGGAAAAGAGGCCAAAAATCTTGCACAAATCTTTCACTCAGATTGATGATTATTTTCTGCTTCTGAGGAATGCACATAATTATTTACAGAAATTTTTACACCAGTCTCTGCTGATGTGTCACATTTTTTACTTGATTTTCAGGGATAATATCAATACAAGAGCCACTCAATCTCAGTTTCATGAAACTAAAAGACTGTTGTTGATATGTACTTTTCCCAACTTATCCTTCCTGAATCTCTGAAACAAATCTACTATATTTGCTCCTTAGGTTATATTGTATTCACATACAGTAGTCTCTCACCTTTTTAACTCTGGGCAGTAACCAAAGCATTATCATAGCTGAGGAAAGAGAACTACCAAAAAGCCGTAACTTATTTAGAGAATAAAACCTCTGAGGAGTCTTATTATAAAAGCAAATCTGATATGGACACACAGGCCAGCACAAACTCTCTTCTAGCATAAATCACACCAGTGCCATTATGAATCTGGAGCAGGTTTTAGACCCGCAGAGAATCCGACCTCTTGCTCTTGCATCGGGCAGCTCAGAAAGGCTGTTCCAGTAATTGCATCCTCAGCCATGCATGTGTTGGGCTGGAGCACATCCTTCTGATCAGCTCGTGGGAGTTGAGACACACAATTCATATAAAGGTGGAAAGACATCATAAGTTATGTGCCCTGTGAAGGAGCTGCCAAGGTCACTGAGCCAGAATTTTTCATGTCATTACGGAAAATGAAATTTTGCAGGAGAGACAAATTTCCACGAGGCTGGAAACAGACAGACTGAGTGTTTCACAAATGATTCTGGGAAAAAAAACCCCAAAACAGTTCAGAAATATTGTTCTCATTATTAGTACTAGCATATGAGATAATCGTGTTTGAGGTTGGTA
This sequence comes from Sterrhoptilus dennistouni, assembly GCA_013397095.1. NCBI lineage: Eukaryota > Metazoa > Chordata > Aves > Passeriformes > Zosteropidae > Sterrhoptilus > Sterrhoptilus dennistouni. Next base: position 406,008 of record VWZU01019431.1, on the reverse strand, counting down.
ATTACTATATTTGCATGTTTAGGTTGTATCTGTTCCTTCCATGTTATTAAGTGGCTGCTGCATTATTTCATCAGAATGGCACGCTGTCATCATGGGAGATGAAATATCTCCTGTGTGTCAAAGCACACAGCTGTAAAAAACATTGTATAGCCCCTTGTTTTCATCCTACATCAAAGTAGCAAAAAGCAAATTCATTACAGGAAAAGATCAGCAGAGCTAATGGAGCTCTATGGCTGGGGGAGATGGATTTGGAAGTATAGGGCTGTATAATTTAGAGTATCTGGGCTAAGCATCTCTCCAATGTTGCCACACACATAGAGATACAGGATTAATAATTACTGTGTTTTGTTCTGTGCATTTACAGACCTTTAGTCTGAACAGTGAGAATGCTTTATGGATATTAATTAATCAAACTTTAAAAGCCACATTTAGGGTATTTAATTTACTGCTACTTATGCCAGACTTCAATTTATCTGTAAACATCATAAAAGTCTTGAAAATTAGGTAACCCTACACAAGCCTGAAAATGCATCCTCAAGCTATTTATAAGTTTCTTACTGAAATATTTCTGGAATTTTCTGGGCAATCAGCATCAAATATGTAAAATTTATCCTCCTTAAAGAAAAATCTAAGAAGAAATAAAAGAAATCTAAGAAGAATAAAAAGAAATAAAGGAAACAACTGAAGACTAATGGAAAACATTGCAACAAATGGGATAATCCCTTAATAAAGAAATTACCCATTTCTCTTCTCACATCTTTTCTACCACCTTCATTCCATTCAGCTGTGGAAGGTCAATGACAAAGTTGAGTAATTAACCAATGAAGGTAAGGAAAATGAAAAAGGTTGCATTGTTTGGAACAGAAATTTTGGTATTGGCCTTCAGGTTTTGAGTATTATCATTAGTCAAAAAATTTTACTTGCTTGTAACTAGTTTTGAATAGACAAGTGAGAAATCTAATGTTAAAGTTACATCAATTCATTTTCTGAGGTCTTTCCATTTTCAGCCTTACCCTCTTCCAATCAAGTCAATTACCAAATATTGAAATTAAGCAAATCACTAAACGATTATCTTTAAAAAATGACCTGGTTTCAGTGCTGTTCCTTTCAGTTACATTTACAGAGATCTATAGCTAAGAACTTAATGCAGAGGTAATGAAAATTATAAATCATTATGGGAAACAAAAATTGTTATTTTGTCTTGTAAGTAGTGATACAGCCAAAGTATTTATTTCACTGAAAGTTAAGCTTCTATAAATATATGCTTTGATTATTTGACAAAGTGATGTAGTATTCTTTTTTCTTTTTTCACAGAGAAATTGTAAGTGAATAACTTGGTGGCTAATCTAGAGGACCCTTATTAAGGTAGAACACAGAAAAAGTTCTAAGGAAAGTGAAGAGTCCTTGGAATAAAATGGAGAGTTGAAAGTGAAAAGTACAGACAGATATCGTGGAATAATAAAGATTCAAGTTTAACTTGGAGAGGTAAAAATAATACCAAGTGATTAGGAAATGGACACAATACTTTCTTGTTGTTACAGCCTAATCAGTTGCCAATTTCATATATTCAGTAAAAAACAAAGGATGAATGAGAAAACTAACACTGGAATATGCTTCTGGAGGGAAAACAAACTACTTATCTCACATCACTTTTTATAATATTAGATGATGGGATCTAAATAGAAGGAAAGCCTTACAGGAGAGGACATGTAACAACACAGTGGGAAGAGGCAGTTATATTGATTTATCTGTGTCTTGAGAAACTTCTAATTATGACTTGTAGTTGTTCCTGCTTATCCATGGGCCTGCAGAGCCCATCACCATAGATTTCAGGCCATTGTAATAGAGATCCAGTCATTGTGCATTTCAGGTGAGATGAAGAATAACCTGCTCTAAAGGTGTTTTCTGTGTATATATCTTTAATATTTTCTCTCATTTCAAAGTAGATTGCTTTTTTACATATGGTAAAATGTAGAGTGAAATAAAAGTGGTGGTATCAGTATCCATCTCTGGGATCACAATTGCTCCTCTTTGTAATTTTTTTTCCCAGAGTTTGAGCAAATTTATGATTATTTTTTTCAGTTATTATGTGTAGATATCGTGCTTAGGGACATGGCTTAGCGATGGACCTGGCAGTGTAGGGTTAGTGCTTGGACTTGATGTTCTTAGTGGTCTTTTTCCAACCTTAATGATCCTGTCATACTTTGATTTTCCTCCAATAAACTCAATTATTGAATTATATTCTTGCAGCTCAGACATAAAATTTAAGCATTTATTGTTCCTTGAAAACAATTAAAATTCTTGAAGCCTCTATGTCTCTATGTCAAGAGAATTCTTATTTAGTATTGCTTATGCCTTGTTCATGAAAGACTTGTCTGTAAGGTTCTGAATGTCAGTAACTGCAGTTAAACCATGCTTACATGAGAAGATGTTTGCTTTGAGAACTCAAAAAACAATTGCAGAACTTTAGAATTACTCTTGGAAAGATAAAGTTGAGACTTACTCCTTAGTCCAAATACTCAAACCCAAAATGTTAGAGGAGAGTCATCTAGGACAAAAATCACGAGTGTTTATTGAGCTCTAGGGTTTCTCAGGGCCCATCCTCTTTCCCAAAACACATTTGTCATTATTTCCTTTTCAGTCTGTTAACAGCTGCTCCTTCCTTAAACTTCTGTTCTGCATCCCGATTTGCAGACCAAGAGGAAAGTTTGAAGCTTTCAGTAGAATTAAAGTTGTGAGAACACTTCTTAACTACTGAGTCAGAAGAAAAAGTTGTCTATTTCATCTTAATATTTCTTGGTAGTCTGGAAGGCAAGACTCTCCTCCCTGGCTGCTGGGTTTGCCATGTAACCTGTGATCTGACAGGACGATTTGCCTGCAGGTTCCCAGATTTTCACTTCAGCAGCTGCTCTTGTTTGTGCCTGCCCTGGAGGCATGACGACATCTGTCACAGCCATCAAGGCAGTTCAAGGCCCATGATTTGGGGTGTCAGGAGCAGCCTGGTGACAGTGACTCCCCAGGCATTTTAAAACATCCCTGAGAGATTATCTGTCTTCTGAAATAGAGGAAAGATGTCTGTTAGACCCTACATTTGGGCATAAATAGAGATGGCACCAGTTACTAACATGACTCCTTGTGGCACACAGGATAAATAAACCACTGCTGTCTGAGTTCACCCATCTGTCCTCCCTGTGTTTCTGAGGTGGGACAGAAATACCTTGGCCTGACAGATTTCAAGGTTAACCAGCCCAACAAAGAGTGCATGTAGAAACATCTTTCTCTTGTTCAGGGCTCTGATCAGGTCATCCAGCAGCTTCAATGTCCACAAAATGTTTGTTTGTCTTTTGACCATGAATGAGTTTGAACTGTTTGCCAAAGGCATTTCTTGTGTGGCTGCTGATGCAGTTTCCACACCAGAATTTTATTTTTCATGGCTTTGCCAAAATATTGCACTGAATATTTTCAGGAAAGAATGTTCCCTCAAGAATCATTTTGGTGATTTCCTCTGCTGACAGGTCAGTCAGCTGCTTGTCTCAACAGGAGACACAAAGGGTTTTGTTAGTAATGGATGATGGCTCACTTTTCTTTGCTGCTTTTGGTGACATAAAGAAATTATGATTGCATGCACTGCTCTGTCCATCAGATCTGACCTCCCAGGGTTTGTGACATGACAGACTTCTGTGCAATGTAGGTTTCTGTAGATTTGCCAAATAAGGTCCAGACACTCTTGTAGTGAAGCTGGTATGACATCTAAGAGATTCTTTAGAGCATTTCCAAAGTTTTAACACTGATGTCTCTTATGGCATTGATACTGAAAAATGAATTTATATTTAATCATTCAGGACTTACATTGTTCATATTTTTGAACAAATGCATTTCTAATTAAACTCTTACTGACTTTTTAGCCTTTTGGTATTCAAATCTGTTTTCAGTATATTTAACTCTAACTAAAGGAATAGAAGGCACAGTATGGTCATTTTTTTGAGACAACTTAGCCAAACAAATGTTTTCTGATAGTCCCAGCACTTCTTTAGTCTTTATATAGGCAATTGCTACTTCAAGTATATGGAATACTTTTGGAAAGACATTTCCAGAAATTGTAGAGGTGAATGTGTTTAATTCTGGTAGGCAGTATCTGCCTGGATCAATAACCTTCCAACACTTTAATTGCACTCTCCAGGCTCTGTTGATGAAACTTAAAATAGTTTAAAAATGGTAACGTAGTGTAACTAATCTGCAGCAGTACAAGTCAACATGATTCATACATCCATTAAATTTTCTCGGCCTGGTAAATTTTCCTATTTTTAAATTTCTGTGGGAAGAAAGCATGTCTATGACACTATGAATGGGGTTATTCTGGGCCGCCTTCAGTGGAACACATCAAGATTTTTCATAATTGCTAATTATACTAGAAGACTCATTTTTACACTTTAACTCAACATGCTTTCCTGAATCCCGCCTGCTGGGACACCCTGAGAGTGAATAGCATGAAAAAGCAGGTCTGAGGCAGCCAAAATCATTGACTACTCTTGACAATCCTTGCCAGGATCTTTCAGAGGGGCCAGGGTGTAGTTCACGCTCCGGTGACACAGAGCAACGCCGTGAGCTGCAAACCTCCTGCCAGAGGATGTGCACAGAAAACCCCAGAGGGTGGGTCAGCAAGGACAGACAGACAGACAGACTGAGGACACACTGCCACTCGTGTGTGCTCAGTACCAACAGGCAGGACTGCACTGACTCTGTGCATGTCTGTATCTCATATTCTCACAGGCTGTTCTCTACTTGCCTTCTTGTTTTCCCACCGTTTTGTGCTACATAATTAACATGCCAACCCGTTTTTCTTTCCTCTGCTGCAGGAATCTTGTTTTTATTCCTTTTATTTCCCCGTTTTCCTTTTTTTTTCAATGCCTTTTTTCATAATTTATCATTCATTTACATTTCAATTAACACTAGCTGTTTGTAAAAGCTACCCTGATGGGAAGTATGAAATAAATTATTGAAGTTAGTATAATTCTGCACTTCCCATTACTACCTCATTTACCTTAATGGCACTAAAAAGACTGTCACTCCCAATGCAGCACATGCTTCTAATAGGAATTCCCTTGGGAGCCAATCTCATGTGAATTACATATTTACATATGGCATAGGTTTTGCCAGGTGATTATAGGCTGAGATTTAGAGTATTATCCTTTAAGGATGGCAGCTGCACAGAAAGCTGCCTTTCCAGAGTCAAAACATGACACTGCTTGATGCAAACAGCTAATATGTGTAAGAGGAGTCACCAGAAGCATTATCAACTTATGGGGTATTTCAAAACTCATCTACCAATTAAAAAAAAAAATGAAAAATTAAGTGTATAATTTTTCCCACATTGAAATTAGGAAAAAATATCACAATTTTTGTACAGTGGTGTCCTTTTGTTTGGATAAACTAAAACTTGATTTATTGGTTTTGTATTTTTTTAATATTTATTTCTACAGTTGTATAAGTCCAAAATTAAAAAAAAAAAAATTAAAAAGTGTATTTCAATTTGTTGTTGTTTTTGTTTAAATTGACACCTCCCAGCTAAAGCTGCCATCAGTGAAGCAGCGTTTGGTAATGCAGATTTCAGTCTGGAGGCTGCCAAGCAGAAATCTTTATTGTTCTTTTCACTAAGACGACACCCAGGCACTAACTAGGATTCAGAAGTAGATGCACTCGAGCTGTGCTACACGAAACAGTCCCACTTCCAATGGCTTTTTCCAATATAGACAAGATGATAAAAGCATGGAAAGGAGGCAAAAGAGGCACATATAGTGACTTGTGAAATATGCAAATTTGCAAGGATAATCTGATCAGTAAACCAGCTAATTTTTCTTTCTTTGAATTTCAGGATAATTTAGCTAACCTAATTCAAAATAACCACGTACAGAACTGAGAATACTGAGTCCTGGGGAAGAGATTTTGCTTACTTTTTGCTCTAGTATCAGGAAAGTTGTGGTCTGACTCTTTTAATACCTGCCCAGAGCCCATCTGTGGGGCTACATCCATACTTTGAAAAAACAGCATCCAAATTTCATAATCTAGATGTTGGTACCACATAAAAGTTGTCCCTAGGGCAGCATTCATTGTCATGGGGAATCTTGTGACTTTGAGACATTTTTGTTACTATTTGTGATTGTGTCTTTCTCCCTCTCACATGAAACTGTCTTAAAGCCCAGTGCACTGGTGTTTTTGCAACAAAGAGTTGATGTTGAACACCCCAGAGTACAAGGACACCTTCCACTAGACCAGGTCTCTCTTTTTTTGAATGACTATAAAGGAAAAGAATGTGCAAGAAATTTCTATATTTTCTGCTCCCAAGGATGAACAAATATTATTTCACGAATAACTCAGTTCTAATTGGGGGGGTTTCCTGCTTCACACCATCTAAGTCCATCATGTAAAGTCAGAACAGTTCCAGGTTTAGTCTAGGGAGAAAACTCTAGAGTTAGAATTTTGTTATTTACTGTAACACAAATCTCCATGAAAAGCTATTTCACTTCCTGGAGTCACTCCAGGTGAACGTGGCTGTAAGTGATAAAATAAATCCTAGTCCTTTTGGTAAGAATAAATGAGGGGAGAAAAAAAGAAAAGGAGGAAAAAAAAAAAAGAAAAGGAGGAGAGAAAGAAAGAAATTGCAAACTAAGGCACACAAGTCTTTACAAAGACAGAGAGAAAAAGTTAATGATCCAGCAGAGCTGACCACCCATGAGTCAAGTCAACCTTATCTGCCTTTTTCAAGTGAAAGATGTGACAACACAGTTATTGGTAGTTTCCCCTTCAATCAAATTGTCTCAACTCAAGCCAATTGTGTTCTGTGAGCTTTGCTTAATGGTGGCAAATGTCATCCCACACAAAGACATCCCAGACAAAGGGGGCAGTGAGGCACTGGAACAGGTTTTCCAGAGAAGTTCTGGATGTCCCGTCCTTGGAAGAGTTCAAGGCCAGGTTGGATGGGACTTGGAGCAACCTGGGATAGTGGAAGGTGTCCCTGCCCAAGGCAGGGGGGTTGGAACTTGATGATCTTTAAGGTTCCTTCAAACCCAAACTGTTCTAGGATTCTATGATGACAGTCTCTGATTCTTTGGGAGCAAAGTCATGTGAAGAAGAAAATGACTCATTGTACAGTCCCTTTCTGCTTTTGAAACCAAGTGCAGCAAACTCAGTGCCATGAGCTTTCGCCAATGTTTCCACTTTTCTGAGCCTCTTCCTTCCACATATATGCTATTTTCCATCAAGGCTGGAACTGACACACCAGTCAAAACAATTCACTGACTGATTTTAAACAAAAAGCCTGTTTACATGAATAATCATTACTGAATATGTCTAACTATGAAAAGACTTCTCACAATAGTCCCCTATTGTTGTAATCAATGCATTATGCATTGTTTGAATTAAATCAGGATCTACATTGCAGTGGATTAATCTTGCTGTGTCTTGTGGGATTTTTTCCTCTTCCTGTTTTTGTAACCCTTCTGCCAACTACAATAGGCCACAGTTTTGTTCAGCTGTTTACGATGAAAAGTTATTAATACCAGATGTTAATTTTTTTGGAGTATCCTAATCATAAAACAATCCATAATGAAAAACAAAATGTTAACAATTATATACCCAAACTTGGTGGATTAAAGATCCTATTAAAATTCTGGACTATGTCCTATGTTTAATGCATTAACTCTTTTTTCCATCGAGGCAGGCCTGAGGCAGGTTAAGTTTCCTTTTGCTCAAGGGAGAAAGGAAATGTATTCACATCTCTAGCATTGTTCTTTCACTGTGCTTTGTCCAAAATATCATGACTATAATAGAATTACGGAGAGGACAATGAAAATACACAGGCCAGGGGTTTTGGCTGGGATTCTGTAGATAAGGGCTGCCGTGCAGGACATTTAGTGAATTTTCAGCTGAGGTCAGCTCTGCATTCCAATGAACAAATAACTCACTCACAGAAAAATAGAAATTATAACAA
>VWZU01019431.1:364121-385714 GCA_013397095.1 Sterrhoptilus dennistouni | reverse complement strand
AAAAAAAAAAAAAAAAAAAAAAAAAAAAAAAAAAAAAAAAAAAAAAAAAAAAAAAAAAAAGATGAAAACTCCACTTAAGTAGAATAATCATTAAAATTCAATCTTATATAAATACGTGTTCCAAAAGTCTAAGGGACACATTTCTAGGTGTACCAGAAAAATATCTGAGCTCACAGGAATGCCATTAGCAGGTAATGTGGATGTGTTGCCTGAAGAAAGAAATCCATCTTTTACCGATGTTGCAGGGAGGTGCAGCACTGGGAACACACCCCAGAGCACTGGGCACTGCCAGGCATCTTCCTTCTCCTGAACGTGCCTGTGGGACTGATCATGAATAAACTTCTGAGAGAGCAATGCAGTCAGATTGTGTGCCCTTGAGAGTGCCGAGTTTTAGGGGATGAAGCAGTGGACATACGGGATACATTTTCCCAGAAATGAAGACCAGAGGATATTTCATCGACCTAGACTTACTTTCACAGATCTCATACTGTGCTGTGCTTCATCAGATACACTCTTGTCTGGTCAATTATGTCCTGTCCACCCCTGAGAAGCCTCCAGGGAATGATCAAACAAGTCCAAGAAGTCAGAAGACATGGAGTTAATTAACTTTGCCCTTCCTTGTAGAGTGAGTCTTGTTTGAGATGTAACTTCTGCAAACATATAACTTAATAGCCCTATCATTTTCCTCGTGGTTGTTAATCTCCTATAAACTGTCTGCTGTGTACTGACACCCTAAGCTGGGGAATGCAAATTATTGCACAACTCTTGGTTCCCACTTGTTGGATATTTTTTTACAGCAAAACAACTCATCTGTGCTAATTATTCAGTATCTCTTTCCTTTACCATCTTTTGCCTTTACCCTAATTTTCTTAAGAGCACATTAACTGGTGGTACCTCTTTCAACTATCTCCAGCCTCACAGGATATGATTGTGGCACCAGGTCAGTGCTTGCATAATTTGAGTGGAAAGGGACCCATTAATGAAAACAGAATTTCCCTCATTCCCTCCACACACCTCAGCAGCAAAGCTGCTGCTCTGCCAGCCCAAGCACTCTGTGATCAAGGCCTGTGTGGCATCAGACTGTCTCCTTAGTAACAATTCAGCTAAACTGTTGGGCTGACCTAGTGGTCCCTTGGAGGTTTTCTCTGTCCCAGAGACGGAATAATTTGGGAACTGTATATTTAAAATGTCTACTGGAACAGCTTGTGCCAGAGCTAAGCTACAGTGATTGTGTTTACCCTGAAAATGAAGGAGAAAACTTAAAAATGAAAAAAAATATAAGGGAGAACTGTACTGTGTTCTGGTCTGAAAACAAAAAAAAAAAAACAAAAAAAAACCAAAAAAAAATCAATAAGATTTTTTTTTTTTCTTATATAGAAACACATTCAGTTTCTGTAATTGTTCCAAAACCACAGGAGTCTGGAACAGGAAACAGGGGTTCAAAAGGTAGACTTTCAGCTGACATTTATCCAACAAACTGATACTATAGGAAAGATTACAGCCTCTAAGGATATACCCCCTTAATACTTTTACTTTTGATTTCCCCAGCCACTTTAATTTCAAGAAGTTCTGTAAATTGGCAATCCTGTAGAGAAACCTGCCCGCCCTTCCCAGTTCTCTGTGCTTTTCCCAGTGATGTGATTCTCTCAATCACTCATCTTCTCCTCTCACCATGGGAGACCCAGCAGCCAGCTTTGCACTGATAGGTCTCCTTAAGGATGTGGAAGTCCTCAGCTTGTCTCTGTGACATATCTTTGTTTTATTATTCCAAGTCCTTATGGCATAAACCACCCACCTTGTTTTGCTTAGGCTGCTCTGGGGAGCTTTGCAATATGAGTTGTGCTCATAAGGGATCTGTGTAATATTTGATGAGAAGTAGAGTTGCTTTTAAAGTGAGCTGCCCTCACTAAACAACACTCCTGGCATCTGTGCTGTGCATACCTGTGTGCAAGGATGGCTCATTACTCTCCACAGTGCTTTATACAGCTCCAGGCAATTTTGCGTGGTCCGCGCTGAGACTGACAGTTCCTCCCCTCGTAACTCTGGTCTGTAGTCAGCAAAGGTTTTGGCTCCTACTACCACAGCTTTTATGCAATTCAGGAAGTCTTTTCAGAGCTGCAAAACATTTTATCCCCTACTTTAGGATCTGTGGCCTGACTTCCAGGTGTGCCCCATGTTGACTGTTTTCTGATAAATGCAATTTCTACAGCCTAAAGGCAGCTTTACAGCAGCTACTCAGGATCCTTTTTTTTTGGCATTAATTAATCTGTTGGTGTTGCAAGCACCAAAGCAGAGCCTTTCAAGGTCCGTATTCTTTATTTTTGCACAATTTGATGATAGATTTGTGCCTCAGAGAGACAAAGTTTATCCTGCCAAGAAGTCTGTATGCCTTCTCAAAGGTATCCTACTTGTGTTTTCATCTCAACAGGGCAGATATCATATCTGCAAAAGAGAAAAGAAATTCACTGGTCATACTAATGTTTAAACTTTTGTTAAGTTTTAACACTACCAAGTGTTATGAAACTTTTTGTATGTCTTTTTATGGCCCTGGCACTCCTAGACTAATTTTATGTCTCAACAGAAAACAGCTAATGGAAAAAACTTTTTAAGTTGCAGCCAATCTGCTTAGCTCTGCAACAGAAAAATACAAACCCGAGTTCTCATTTGTATGATGCTACTTTTCTCTGAAGTACTGAATGAGACACTTCAAATGCAAGAGGCGGTTAGGATTTTAAAAGGATCCAAATTTCAGCAGAAGTGTTTTGTACCACGACAGTAACATCCACAAGTTAGAATTTATTTAAATTGTTTGCTTCAAAAATATCTTTCAGCAGGAGGTCCAAAATGACTTTATGGTGTAAAACAAAAAATTGTTTTTAGGCACTTCCTGCTATACCAGTTAAGCATATAAAAAAAATCTGTCATGCAGAGAAGAGTAAGTTCTGTTTAGGTTGGAATTGTTTTTCCCCTGAAACAAAAGCAAGAAAACTGTTTGCACATAGTTTGACATACAGTCCAATACCTGAATAGTTATTGACATCAGAAGTGAGATTAGATGTTCAGATGATATATTAGATGTGCAGATGTGCTAAGAAAACAGATCATGAAGAGCTGTTGTGGGTTAACCTTGGCTAAGGGTCAAATGCCCACCCAGCTGCTCACTCACTTCCACTCCTCAAGTGGGCAGGATGGAAAAGTATGAGGGATGAAGTAAAGATAGAGAAAAACTTGCCAGTTACTCTCACAGACAAAACAGACTCGATTTGCTTAAAATCACATATATTATAGCTATTTTATGTGGATTTAAGTAATGAGAAATGAAGAGAAATCTTAAAGCAACACCTTTCATCTCTTGCCCCCTTCCCAGGAACAAGTGCACTCCCTCACTTCCTCCAGAGAAGTATAGGATGGTTGTTTATAAAAGCTGGTTTGGGTATTGCTATAAGGTTGGTTGAGGTGGATTTTTTGGGTTAATTAAACACCTGAATCTGGGACTTGCCCTGTGTGGTGCTGGGTTGGTGATGCGCTGAGGATGTGGCTCAGCATCAGCCTTGATCAGTGGAGACTGAAAATCCCTCACATTGTTACTAGTGAAAGATAAACCATTAGAACAGTATCTGATTTTTTAATAAAAAACAAACAAACAAACAAATAAAAAATCAAAAACAAACAAAAAACCCACCTCCTGTTTCTGTATAAATTGACCCTTATTATACCATTTAAATGCTACATATTTCTCATCTATTTCATCTGTTCAATCCATGGTCATCATATCTAAGATAAACTAATATAATTAATTTTTTGTGCAAATAAAAATAAGAGCCAAAACCTCCAGGTTATTTTACAGTAAAACTCACTGAACTGTTTCTTGTCTAAAGAATGACATTTATTATGCCACATGTTGACAATAAGCAGTGAGCTAAAATAAGCTGACTTACTTTAGTATTTGTGATGTAATGACCAAATTTATTTATCTAAGAGCCTAAACTCCTTTCTGGATATTACATAATTTTCTCTGTTAATCAGGTTGTGGGATTTTTTCTGGGTTTTTTCCATTTTTTTTCCCAATTTTTAGCTTTCTGCAATGATCCATTCAGATTGATTTCTATTTTTTTCCTTAAATTTTAAAAAAAAACCCATATACAGAATCACAGAATGGGTCAGGTGGGAAGGGACCACAATGAGGTCATCTGGTCCAACCTCTCCACTGGAGCAGGGTCACCCCAGAGCACAGGCACAGGATTGTGTCCAGACAGTGCCAGAATATCTCCAATGAGGGAGATTCCTCTCTGAGTGATCTCTTCCAGTGTTCAGTCACCCACACAGAAAGGAAGTTTTTCCACATATTCAGGTGGAACTTCCTGTGCATCAGTTTCTGCCCATTTTCTCTTTTCCTCGTGGAAACAGTGAAAGAAAAATCAGTGGTTTCAGTTAATTAAGTACATAGTAAAATAAACAAACAAACAAAAACAACAACAACAAAAAAGTAATTTGAGATCATTCTTGAATTCAGTTTAAATCCACTGAATAATTCTGGATAAATAGAAAAGACAACATTTTTGGAAATTATGGAAAAAATTGAAACAATTCAATTAGTGATTTTCAAAGGATATTGACACTGCTTAAAGGAGACTAGCCAAAAAACAACAACAACAACAACAACAACAACAAAATCAATCAATTCAATCCAATTAGATTCCCAAAATGGTGGATGCCAAAATATCTTCATTTAAGCCTAGTTAGAATAGTTAGAATGCTTAGCCAATGTGAGATTGGGCAGCAGAAAGTCAGTAGTGGAAGGAATGGCTCTGTATCCCGGGCAGATTATGCCCAAAGGGCATATTTGTGTTGCAGTACTGATCTAGTGAATATTTAATAGAGGTGAATATGGAATAAAGTCAGAGGAGATACTGAGAATACCACATAAGATTAGAGCTCACTCTGGGGAAATGGGTAGTGTGGGTTCAAAGTCTTTCAGAAATAAGGAAGATATGAACATGGATCTCTCAATTCTCAGGGTTTTGTGTTGTCTATTTTGAAATACTTCTTCTGGGCATTTCTGTGACTTGTCTTTTTTTTTTGTTTTGTTTTGTTCTTGACGGGGGGTGTACATAAAGTATTTTTTTAAATATAAGAACAGCTTCTTAAAAGTATTTTCTAGATATTTTTGTTCTTGGGCTAAAAAGATATTATTCACCTTTTCCTGAAGTGACAAGTGACATAAAAGGACATGCATGGAGATAACGTGGTAATTTGCAACAATATTATTTTGTTGCATATTAAAAAGGTTGGGAAGAACCTTGGTTGCTGTCTCTTGAGAAATGTGCTCAAATTTTAATCCAATGTAACAGAAAAAGTATTTTTGTCTCCTACTAATTAGGAGTTTCTCTCCTTATTATTATCCAGTCCATGTCAGTTTTACTTGTAATGTAAATACTCTGCTTTACAAGGAATGAACACATATTAAGTGATAAGCTTACCAGAAGCAGACCAGCTTATCCGGAAAAATATAGAAGTAAAATGAAAAATAAGTGAAAAAGGTACACAAACTTGCATAAGAAAAGTAATCAACAAGTTCAGAAGATGTTATTTAATTTAGTGTCAAACTAACCTGAACAAGGGTAGAAAAATAAATTACATCCTTCTATCTATGTATGGGCATATACATATATGTATATGCCCATACATATGTGTGTGTGTGTGTGTATATATATATGTATAACAATAGAGAAATAGAAAGGAAGTAAAATTTATTTTTGTATGTGTTTTGGATTTTGCTTTATTGTCTCAGCTCTTAGTCCTGTAAGCCAGAAATCCACTTCCCTCTAGACAGGATTCCTTATTAAGAAATAGTTATTGTTTCTAAAGTTAAATGGATGTTGTTCTGAGTTCTATGACTCACACTCTTCTTTTTCTGTTTCTTCTCTTCTATTACTCTTGAAAGCATGGGTTGCATTGATCCATTTTTCACAGCTTAAACTTGCTGGCTTTGAAGCAAAACACAAATGAGATGGAATAAAATAAAATAATAAAAAAAATAGAATAAAATAAAATTAAAAAAAAAAAAACCAGAGTATGGAAGATTCAAAATGTGTTGTGCTTTTATGTGTTTACCTATACCGTGACATAAAGTTTTTGATTGAGAAACATTACCTGCTGACTGAGACCACCCAGTTGTCCAAATTCAAAGGCTCAAAGGCTTTTGAATCCATTGGCTACTATTTCTAGTTATCTGTTCATTTATTTAAAACAGCTAACACTTCATAAGTTATGAAATCGTTATGTAATTAAAAAAATTACTTTAGTTCACAATATTTTAAAACTATTACTGGCAGCCAAGCAACAGATATCTCCTGTTACCATGATAAAGTAAATTTGAGTATCTTTCTCAGATATTATTGAAATAAACTTAGGGGTAAGAGATAGACATGCAGTGAGATTTGACTAATATCTTGGATTTAGAAATTAATCTATTCCTCTTTCCATATGAATGTCTCATAGAAACTGGACAGNATAATGAATTGCTAAAAAAAGCAGTTTTTAAAGCTGGGATGAGAGACCTGAACTGATTTATTTGCAGATTCATTCTTCAAAAGCCAACAAATTTATGTCATGAAGATGTAATCAGGGCAGTGACCTTCTTGCCTTCTTTTAAGTGGAAGCCTGGGTATTAAAAAGTGTTTAATTTATGAAGTTTTTTTTTTAATTATATAAAAAAAAATAATATTTTGGAGGCAGTTCTTCTGGCCTGGTGGAAAAATATCTCTTTGTGTCCAAGTTATTTCAGAAATGGGCTTCCATATTCAAAGTATTTTGAAAAAATAAAAACCCAAACCCTCACACCTCTTTCATATTCAGTATAAATCCTACCCTGGAGGTCTACTGTGAGCTCACAATTATAATTGTAAATTTCCAAATGGAAAGCTTTACATGCTCAGATATACTTTGTCTTTACGGAGAGACCTCTGGAAGTCAAGATTTAATTGTTTGATTACCTTAAGAATATTACTGGCAAAATCTGAAACAGCAACCACAACACAACACCCTGTATTAAGGAAAGCTCACGGTCAAAGAAAGCAAACAAACAAACCTATATGAATGCAACCCGCTCCTAAAATCGTACTTTCTTTTAAAATGTAAATGAAATGTGCTTCGTTTCACTGTTCAGTACTGCTGGGTGGATTTGCATATTATCTCCTTTTCTCTTTTCAGTATCCTCGACCAACAGCTGTGACTTGTCAAAACTTGCCAGCACAAGGGAAAAAGAAAATGAAGGGGCATATTGGAAACTGTGTCAGCTTATCTATCGCTTTCAGTAAGATGTAATTGCTGAAGATGCCATTAAGAGTTGCCTGAAAAAACGTGTTAGGGCTGCTTAAATTAGGGATTTTTTTTTTCTTCTCTCCCTTTAATAGCAGCAGTGTGATACCTGGGAAGGGCAGAAGGAAGAGAACAGAACGCGTGTGCACTCTTCCCTCCCTGTGATGATGAGCCACTGAAGCTGATCTCTTTCTCCTCCAGCACAGGTTTTTTGTGGTGCCTTTTATGTTCCTTGCTGCCCTCTGAACCCCTTCTCCAGCTCCTGGCTGAAGCTCACGTTCGCTCTTGAGGCACCTTGTGCTGTACAACAAAGAGCTCGAGGTTCCTGTGTCACCACGTGGAGAGGGGAAGGAGCTGTGCGTGCAGGGAAACCTCTCTGAGGTGACCCTGTGAGAAATGTCCTTTGTGCCAGGGGCCACAGCTGGGCCATGGCTGCTGAGACGGAACCATGAAAAGAGGCTGCTTTTGATGGAGAATTGAAGTGTTTGAGGAGAGGGGCTGAATTCCAAACTCCAGCTTGAGAGCAAAGCTCCATCGCTTTGGCATTGTTCTGTTAGGAGGGGATGGGGGTGGCTGTAGGGCAATGCAACATCTGCTGCCCCCAGTGCTCTGCCCTTTGGGATTTGTGAGATCCATGGTAAGATCCAGGGGTTTCAGCATTTGTGTGAGCCATGGAGGACCTTGGCTCCTTACAGAGCCGGGAAGGGAAGGGAAGGGAAGGGAAGGGAAGGGAAGGGAAGGGAAGGGAAGGGGATCTCTTTCACCCTACAGATGACAGCTCTGAAGTCAGGATGTCAGCAGTTGGGAATGAAGTCTCTGGGTTGCCATGGGGTGATTGATAGAATGTGGAGTTATCAGATTGCAGTACAGAAACAGACTAAGCTCCACTAAATTATCTATGCCTCTCTGACAAACGGATCAAGATTCTTTATGTTTCCTGGCTGGCCTCATTAAGTTGCTATAATTATCGTTTTATTGATAAAGTGCCTGCCCTTGGTGAGACCCAAGGGATGCGGTGCAATTAAAATAACGGATTATGCGAGTGTAAGATAATGTACTAACAGTTAGAACAAAACTTGTCTTACAGGAAAAAAAGTAGTTGGGATTCTTCCCTAATACTAGAACTGAAGAGGGAATACCTTCTGAAAGTGAAAAACTCATGCATTCAAATGGGATTTTTTTAAAAAAGAACCTATTTCTCACTGGAATAGCTGAAAATTAATTGTCAAATAACCTAAGTTTTGATGCCTGTTTGTCCTATCTGTCTCCATGGGTCTGAGAAAACCCATACACTTGATTTTCCAAATTCTAACTAACTTTGACCTTACTTCTGGACCTTGAGTTTCCTAAAACTAGACTAATCAAGATGTGAAATTCATTTAAAAATCTGAAATTCCAGTTAGGTTCTTGCTGAAATATGTATGTGAGCATACAGGACAGTGATAGAGATCCATGGAGCAATTTAGGCACACAATTGCTTAACTGACAAAGAGAATCAGGAGATTGAAGAGGGTTGATGGCAAGCCTTCACTAGGGGGACCTAGATATTATGATGGTGATAAAAATGCAAGATGAAGATGCCAAGGTTGAGAGGAATTCATAAAGTTAGGTCAAGTGTATGGGTTCCCCTTGCAGAGGGATGAGATAAGGCTCCTCTTTCATCACTCATACCAACCCAAAAGAAATCAATAATTCAACAGCAGGAGAAATTCCAAGTACATCTGTTCTTGGTTTGAGCTCACGTACCTCTAGGAAGTCACATCCAGGTTTGCCTTGCAGAGTGCAGACCTGTGTGCCTTGTTTAGGAGTACAGTTGGAATCTTGTTCCCATTCTCCAAATTACTTCTGTACTATTTATCCAGTTAATATCTAATCAAACAACGGTAGTTATTTTCCTTCTTAGCTGAATGACCTAACCAATATACTGTAAATTCAGGATTCATTGCAGTTGCCTTCACTTGTAGCCTCCAGATCTTGTCTTTTTGGATATATAGGTAGTATCTTCAGTAGACAGTAAGATAGGAGAAGGGCACTTCAAGCCAGCTGGCAAGGTACCAGGAAAAGGTAGGAATGGGCTTAGGAAGGACCTACAGATGAAATTTTATGTTTCTTCATGTTGTCATGCAAAGGAGAGGTCTCTCTCCTTCAGAGCAAGCTAAACAAATTTGACATATTAATAATTAATCTAGCAGATGGGCCTTCACTAGGGGTTGAGGAGCCTGCTTCTGTTTTCCTGTCTCTAAGCAATTTGAAGCAGAAGATGCTGAACCAGCACCTTGGCAAGATAAAGACACTTGGTAGCATCATTTCCATGCCTGGATTTGTTAAGCAAAGTTTCCCTTGAAGGTGAATATTGTGTGTTCAGTATCTCCATCAACCTCCACAAAGTGAGTGTGGGGACAATAACTGGAAGGTTACAGCAGCCTGAAAAGGTGCTTGAGTAGCCCAGACTAAAGGCAGAAGGAAACTCTCATTCATTTTGGTTTTGATTTGGTCCATGTAATTATACTACATATTTTTGCTTCTGGGAGATTACTTGCCCTGTGTAAAATAAATATTTATTTAACACTTTCACCTTGCAGGCAATGCTATCATTCTTCTTTTAATTACTATGCAGCTTTCAATAATGATGGGTAGCATTTGGCATGCTGCTTCTAAATTCACAGCACTTTGCAAATGTGAAAGGTGGTTATCTGTCACTGACTTTCTGTATTAAAACAAGAGGAACTGGGAAGAAAAAACTTTGGTATTTTTTTTCTCTGAAGTTTCTGAAGATTAAAATAATATTTTAGAAATAAGGTTAATAAACCCCTCTTCCTATATATTTTTCTGAGAGTAGGTAACTGAACCCTTGGTTTACACTGGAAGTCAAAATTAGTTCCATAGAGAACTCTCCTTAATTTCAGCATATACAGACATTCAAAATTGCAATCAGTGTCTAAGCCACCTTTACACCCTGTACAAATCAAGCCAGCTCAGACAGCAGGATCTCAATTCAATCAGCCATGTGCAAGTTCTTGGTTTGGAATAATTTCTGCATTTCTGTCCGGCCCTGTCAGCCTCCTCGTCCCTGTAATGTTATTCTCCCAAAAGCAAAGGGGACCAGGAGTGAAAAGCTCAGGAAAGGAGAATCTGTGAACATGAAAGAAAAAAACAAAACAAACCTCAGAACCCTAATGACTTGTCTTCCCTTTATAAAACTCTTGTGTAGCAAGGTCCAAGGCTTTGATGGATGACAAAGGCTTTGCAGTACAGTCCCATAAAACATGGCCACCAGTGGTAATCCAAGCAAACAATTTCTTGTTTCTGCAGAAGTGTGGTTTGCATTTACTTTACTTGGACAAACAACTCATGAGAGAGGGGCATCCTGTAATGCCCATTGACACTCAGTAGTGGCTCAGGAATTTAGGAATGAATTTATAATCTGCTGCTGCTGTTCAGGGTACCATTTGCAGTGCAAAGGAGTTAGAGCAGGTACCCACTTTAGGCGTGATCAAGATCCCAACTATAACCTCTCCCCAGTAAAAAAAGTAATAATAGAATAGGAGAGTTCTGAAAGCGGTGCAGTCCTCTGCATTTTATACCATTCCCTAATAAATCCTGATCATTGACTTGTCCAGCTCTTGACTGATGTCTTAAATGATAGAATCACAGTCATTAAGGCTTGAAAAGACCTCAAAGATTGTCAAGTTCAACTTCCAATTCAACACCGCCAAGTCCACCACTAAACCACATCCCCAAGTGCCACATTTATACATCTTTCAAATATCTCCAGGGATGTTGGCTCCACAACTTCCCTGGGCAGTATTTTCCAATGCTTAACTACCCTTTCAGTGAAAATTTTATTCCTTAGATCCAATCAAACTTGTCCTGGTGCAATGTGAGGCTGTTTCCTCTTGTTCCATTGTTTGTTACCTGGGATAAGAGACCAAACCCCATTCGGCTGCAAGCTCCTTTCCAGGAGTTGTAGAGAGCAATAAGGTCTCCCCTGAGCCTTCTTTTCTCCAGACTAAACACCTTCTCAAATCAGTGCAACACTCCACACCATGGGAAATCATTTCTCCAGGAGAATGAGGTGAGAAATAGTGTCAAAGCCTTTACCAAAGTCCAGCTAAACAACACTGACAGCCTTTTCCTCCTAAAAGGTCATCATGATTTAGAAGGAGGTCAGGTTGGTCAAGCAGGACCTGTCTTTCATAAACCCACAATGGCTGGACCTGCTCACCTGGTAGCCCCATACATGGCAATGTCATGTCACTGAGGGTGATCTGCTTCATGCCCTTCCCTGGCACTGAAGTCAGGCTGACATGCCTGGGGTTCTCCAGAGCCTCCTTCCAGCCCTCCCTTTAGAAGGCCATTATATTTGCTCACTTCCAGTCACCTGGGAGCTCCCCAGCTGACCAGGACTGCTGGTGAATGATTGAAGACGGTCTGGTGAGAGCTGCTGGTTTCCTCAGTACCCTTGGGTGCATCCCACCTGGCTCCACAGACTCCATCTATATAATCTGTAGCAACTCACCCACCATTTCCCCTTGGGTTATGGGGCTTCCAGCTCAGGGGCTGGGTACCTGGAGAACCAGTTTTTCCTACCAAAGGCTGAGGCAAAGGTGGCTTGAAACATCTCAGCCTTTTCTTATTCCTTTATCACTGGATTTCCCCCTTCATCAAATAAGAGAGATTCTTCTTAACTCCCCTGTTGTTAAAAGATGTTTCTATAGAAATTTTGATAACAAAACAATAGTGAAGCAATCATCAAAATGTCTCATGAGGCTGAAGAATATTAAGTAATTGTCCTTACAACTTTTTCTTGGTTTCATTGAGATATTATTGAATAACTGTGGATCTACCCAGCAGCCAACATCAGTGAGTCATTTGCACAAGTTCTGTGTTTTATTAGTGGTTTTGCATGCAATCACACATATAATGAGGCAACACAAACAGAAGTCTTCTGAATCTTTCATGTGTTTCCATTAAACTGATGTCACAACAAATTCAGTTCCACACATCTGTGGTGCAACTGTACTCCTAACATTTTATGAACAATAGACTCTCTTAAAACAAGCCATGCAAACTGATGCCAGGTTGCCAACTGATCCTGCATCTGTTTCCTATGAAATGAAAGGGCAGGAAAAAGAAAAATTCACATCTTGCACAGTGGGGTTTTTTTTATTATTCCCCAGCTTTTCAAAAGCTCTGTTACTTCAGCCATCATTGGATCTCACAGACAAACTCAGGAATAAAGGAACTTGATTTTCCTACATAAAATTTGTTCATTTCACCACAAACTCATCTGTGCACCAAGGAAATCTCATCCGAGTGACATAAGACTTTGTTCCCTTCTTATTTCCGTTTGTTCAGTGAAGGGAAATTGGTCTCTTTTGCTTGGTTGTTTTTTGGGGTGGGTATTTTTTAAAGCGCAGTAGTATTAATCCTTATGGCACCATCAAGATCAGAGCCCTGTTGTAGCAGCCAGGGTCCCCTTGTGCAAAGCAATGAAAAAAACAACAAAAAAGAGAATATTCTTCATCCCACAATCTTATTCCTTACTATGTGAATGTGCTTTCCAAATGTGTAGTCTCAGCCAGCCAGAGACCAGCACGAATTTACCTGGGGGTATGGTTGCATTTATGGTTTTCTAAGAGCATGGCAAGCTGATTCCCTAAATTAAAGAAGTAGTTTGTGGGGGATTGAGCTCCCACAAACCTGCAGGTTCAGAATATCAAAATCTACTCTGAGAAAGAACTCAGGCTCCTACTGTACCTAATAAGAGTGAATGCAGCTCCAGCTGACCCTTACACTAATACAGCCTGAATCATATATAAAAAACTTCAATGGGAATATTGACCAGCTTCTATGCACTGCTAAGGGGGGAAAAAAGCCATTGATTCTATGAAATGTAGATACCTGTACTACAGACCCTAACATTTAGCCAGGAAATTATTTGTCTTTATGCTTGTAGTTGTATTCAGAGCTGATACATTTTGCATTCAATTACAAGTTACATACAAACAATAAAGCCATCTTCATTACTGCAAATCTTCTACAAATACCTGCAAAAGCATTTTAGCATACTGTTGAGAAGTAATTGCTGTTTCCTAGCCTCTGCTATCACCTCTTCAACAAAATAGCAAATATTCACTGCCTTAAAGAAAGTTTACAGAATCAGGGTTTCATTAGAAGGATGGATGACAATAAGAAAACACCTTACACAGATATTATTAGCTATTTTTAAGTTTTAAGCATAATCTGGGATTAGCTCATTATTGTGGTTTCTTTTTCTGTTGGTCAATATTTAAGAATGTATAAGAACCTTCGTTAAATTTTTTTAAGTGCCTGTAGTAAAATAATAACTCAATATCAGCAAGATTTAAATGCTGCCCAAAAAATACACTTGGAGGACACAGAAAAATCTCAAATAATGCATTTAAACTGAAAATGAGAGTACTGGAAAAAGGACACCTGAGGGCTAAGCTACTGGAATTCTATAAGGGGTTTCTTAAAATCAATAATGCTAACCCTGTCAGGACAAATGGAAGTTTTCAAACCAAGACTTGGAAAAGGACAGGACGGAATTCAGTCATCTATCTAAAATGCTTTAGATCTTAAAAGTTTAGTTCAAATTAAACGTTTGCTATGTAAGCATTTTTAACCCACATACATATAGGGAACTACAGTAGCTCTGCTTGTACAACAAAAATACCAACAGAAATGTCAAAATGGACTTTGATTTGTTTTTCTATTTCTTTCGTTTTATTTATGAGTTTCAAGCGTAAATATGTATTTTCATATTTTTGTTTTCTTCTGCTGTTTTTCATAGAGCATCTTTAAGGCGATTGGAAAGGTCCTAATTAATGCTCTTCTGCAAAATACATTATCACATCAATGTTCTACTTGGTATTGAGGTAAACCAGAACAGAATAATCTGATCTCAAATTTTCATTCATTATCATTCAGCATCTGTTGAGCAGGTAGGAATGTCCGACGAGTTACTGGGAGAAATCCCCTTGTGTTTGGACCATGGAGCCAGTCCTCTCTATCCCCCTTGGCCTCCAGAGGCACATCTCACTCTGAAGAAGTGCTAAATGCATGAACAGCACGATTTTCCTTTTAGACAGAATGCCTGGAAAGTGGAATTGCCATTAACATGAAATTGCTTCGGCCAGCACTTAAGCTCAATAGGATAATATTTAAAACATTAACTACAGGCTTCCAGCCGAGCTCTTCAACCTTTCTTTTCTGTCACATTACACAATACAACTGCTTTATGCTGACTCTCTGCCCTTTCTTCCTCTTTCTTAGGCTTATCTCAATAGACCCTGTCTCAGAGTCACTGAAAAGAAGAAAGAGAAGCTGAATATATCTGACAGCTATTTCTATCAGATAAACTGAAGTTCAAATGACTGGAACTCTTTTGCCTTTCAAAGGCCTTCAGTCCCCTGATGTTTTCTCATGCAATATAGACCTTTCTGAAAATGGGNGCAGGTTGCTCTCATTGTCTTTGTGCAGTGATGAGGGACCAATCCACCTTTGATTTGCCAACTTTTCTGGAGGATAAATACTTCTGCTGTGGGCAAGGGGAGTATGGCATTGCTCAAAGGAAAGTATAACGTTATTGACTGCTTTTTTAAATGCCCATCAAAATAAGTTTTAATCTTATTTACTGATATCAATCTCCAGTCCTATTTAGGCTGGGATGGTCTCTGTTCTTACAGTGCCAAATAGGCACACAGAACGTTTCCTGTTTGATGGGATTCACCTCAATGATCTTTTAGATTAAAGTGAGTATATTGATTTGAGCTGATTTGTGATAAAAATTACCCTTCAATGGAAACATCTTCTAGCCTATTCAGCCAAAAAGAAAGCACACAGAACAATGTGATATTTTTGACATTAATTGGCTTGGCTATGGCAGACAGGGAAGGTCTTTGAAGTGACCTCCAGGAGGTCCATGATGTCTCAGAACAAGAGATGCACCCTGAGTGTGTTCAGTCCTCTCCCTTTCACTGCAGATGAAGTTTTCTGTGCACATCTACCTTGAGCAGCAGGACATTTTAGCCCCAGCTCCACTGCAGCTGCTGTTTAACAAGGAGTGGGTCTGAGCCTCTTGCTGTTGAACTCCAATAAAGTAGAGCTCTGCCCTGTTAAACTTAATTGTACTTTGAGTCTGAAGCAAACCCCAAGAACAAAAGTTACAGTTTTGTCAAATTACTGTGTCTACCAAAGTGGTTATAAACTTTATTAGTGTGATTATGACCTATTAAAGTCACATTAACTTTTTAATATGCCAGGGGCTACCACTGTAATGTCTGATAGACTTAACTGAAGGCTTATTTCCTGCTTTTTATGCTTCAGAAACAGACTTTTACAAACCAAATTATATCTTCTCTGTAATTAGTAAGTTCCATAACAGAATCTTTATCAGTACTTCCAGTAGGCAAGTCTATACTCCCATTGTAAAAGCTTCTCTACCTGCCCTATAACATCTTGTCTTCCTTTTTTCTTTTTTTTTCTTTTTCTTTTTTACTTTTTATTTGTAGTTCCAGATCTTGAGTGTCAGTTTGGGGTATGATGAAGGCTGCTCAACAAGCTGCCTTACTGGGTAAAGACTCAAAGCTTTTAAGAGATAAAAGCTTAATTCTTGTCATAGGACAGGCTCAGAGTCAGAAAAGTCTGCAATGGGCTCATACACTTATTTCATGGTCCAGTGACAATGATGTGTTCAGGAGAAAACCTGGACATCATTGGTGAGAACTTTTTGAGAAGCTTATGAATAAAGAGGCACTTAGCTCTAGTTACAGCAGCTTCATCTGCTGTCTACAGGCAAAGAAAGTCCCTTATACAACAAGAAAATTACCACCAAAACCTCCTCTTTCTTCTACAGACACGAGCAAAACGTGTAACTGTTCTTTCTTTAGATTCAGCACTGGACTTTCTAATAGAAGACACCTCAAAGACATCTGCTGGCCAGGCATTTACCTGCTCTTCACTCCAGAAGTTCCACATGACTTGGCCATGTGTGCTCACAGCCCAGAAAACCATCTGCATCCTGGGCTGCAACAAAAGAGCTGGTCCCAGCAGGTCAAAGGAGGGGATTCTCCCCCTCTACTCTTGTAAAATCCCACCTGGATCTGCTGCATGCTGTTCTGGGGTCTCCAACACAAGAAAGTTGTCGACCTGTTGGAACAAATCCAGATGAAGCCACCAAGATGATCAGAGGGATGGGGTAGTTCTGATGTGGAGACAGGCTGGGAAAGATTGCTCAGCCTGGAGAAGAAAGGCTCTGGGGAGTTCTAAGAACACCTTCCAGTACCTAAAGGGGCTACAGGAGAGCTGCAGAGGGACTTTATAAAGAGCATGGAGAGACAGGATGAGGGGAAATGGCTTTAAAGTGAAGTAGATTTAGATTAGATGTTGGTAAGAAATTATTCACTAAAATGGAGGTGAGGCCCTGGAACAGGTTGCCCAGAGAAGATGTGGATGCCTCATTCCTGGAAGTGTTCAAGGCCAGGCTGGATGGAGCCTTGAGCAACCTGGTCCAGTGGGAAAATGTCCCTGTCCACCACAAGGAGATTGGATCTGGATGATCATCAAGTTCCCATCTAAACCAAGCTATTTTATGATTCTAGTAAGAGACACCAGACCATTTTACAAGTATCACTCTTAAATTTAATGTTTAAAATGTTTTTGAACATTTGAAAATTATCTGAAAAGACCTGTACAGAAACACAAATGTTTAAGTATCATATCTGGTTGAATCATGGCCATTAGTAGAAGTGCACACCTATTTTTCAACAATTCTTTTAATCATAATTTACCAATGTGATAATCAAAACCGTACACAGGAAATGGTAATTTTAAAAGCTCCCCCTATTAAGGATAATTTTTGAATGGTTGAAATGTAAGTTTCAACACGGTAATGGTTTTCTGTCTGAATTTTTTAAACTTTAAATTTTATTTTGCTAGTAGAAAAAAGTTACATATGAAATGAAACTGAGAACAGATAAACATTTAATTATATGATTACTTCAATTCAAAGCTTACTTTTTATATTTTAGACAGATATATATATATGTATAGGGTTTTGCCTCAGTATGTGCATTTTAACCAAGCATTATTCATAGTTCAAAAAACTACTTCCACTTCTCTTTATACACCTTGAAGAAACAAACAAACAAAAAGTTACCATCCCCTTTTTAGTGCATGGATTGGACTGATTTTATCAGTAGACACAAAGTTAACTTCTGCTTACCATAAATGAGAAATGCCGACCATCTTAAGAGCTGACTTCTTTTTCATCAAGAAACTTCATTGTTATTTGTAGACTTCTGCAATGCCAGAAGTAGCAGTCATACTTTAAAATCTGTCTCTTCCTATATATTAACACTTTTTTATTGTTGTTCTGAAAGACATGAGCAGGGAATGGATCAATTTTTAGCTTGGTCAAGTTTATCAGTGCATGCTAGCTTATTCTGAGGAATGAGTTTTTTTAGAAAAGCTTTTGATCAAGACCAAAAAGATAAAAGTTTAAGGCCTACACTTTTTTCTTTCTATTGAAATTCAAACAAACAAAATAAATTCTCTAAAAACTTATATAATTTTTTCTAATACCTACATCCCATAATTCACTGATTAAATAGAACTTATGGGTAGTGTAGTAATTGTTTTGGATCTTCTCTTCTTATTTTTAAGTGGAAGCAAAATAAGGTGGTCAAAACCAAAATAAAATATCTGATTTATGGTCCCTGTCAGGTTTAGCATCTGAAGAGGTCACCTTTCAAGGTGTCTGCCAAGCCATTCCAACTGTGTTTGCCATATCAGAGCAGTATGTATAGAGACTGGATGTAGGGATTAAAGTTTGCAAACTGGGAAAACCCAAAAATATGCTGACTTTTGTTTGCATTATTTTTTAGGTGGAAA
Source organism: Sterrhoptilus dennistouni (assembly GCA_013397095.1). Taxonomy (NCBI): domain Eukaryota; kingdom Metazoa; phylum Chordata; class Aves; order Passeriformes; family Zosteropidae; genus Sterrhoptilus; species Sterrhoptilus dennistouni. The sequence goes on along the minus strand of VWZU01019431.1, from coordinate 367,477 downwards.
GGACAGCCTCAAATGTAAGACATTTAATTTTATTTCCTTTTATTTTGATCTTCTTCATCTGCCTCTTCATCATTTTATTTGTCTTCTTAAAAGAAATCTCAGATCCTATTAATAAACAGATTTATCTGCATAGATAAAAGGAAAATGTGCTTTCCGGAAAATTGCACCATTCCTCTTCTGTTCAGCTATGAGAGCTGCTGTTAGAGTTCATTGTTGCACATCATACCCTGCTACATGATTACAGAAATATGTTAAACATATCAAAACAAACTGTTAGCTTTTCAATTTTTACATGGCTTCTTTTAGATGATCTTTGAGGTCTTTTCCAACCTAAATGATTCTATGATCTCTCTCCAAAATTTATTCTCGTTTGCTGCCTTGAAAATTTAAGAGGAGGTTGGTGTTTCCCACTCCTTAAGCACACCACTGGTTGGTTGATGGCAAATCCCTGATGGGAAATAAGATGGATAATGTACATGGCCATTTTCCCTGGTGGGAAACAGGGTGGGTAATGTACATGGACATTTTGAGCAGACCAAGCTGCTGCTGAGCCCAGCAGAAGGGAGCAAGGAGAATAAGAAAGGAAACAATCAATGTTTAGAAGATATAAGCTGAAATTAGTCTGTAAAAAGACAACTTAATGCAATAGCAGAGGCCTTCCTGATAACACATTAGAGGGTTGTTAGACTAATCTTTCTCTCATTAGTTCATTCCCTGTGCTTTGACACACAACTTTAGACCCCACGAGTTAAACAGGCTGAAGCAACAATGGAGTCTTGCCATGTACAGTTATTTCCCACTGCATGGAGCAATTAGGAAACACTAATGAGCATCCCAGGAGGATCCCCTGAAGAGCCTCACTGCAGAGTGTCATATGAACAGCAACAAAGAACAGTTGGAAATAAAGTTTAGAAATGTTTATAAACTTGATAGTGCCTTGCTGCTAGTTGAACCTATAACTGCAGTGCAGTAAGCACTATCAGCTCCTGATTTCCCTGAAGAAGGAAAACCCCGTATAAATCTGGATAAAAAGAAAGTTTGAATGAACTATTAAGCCTCACCCTGCTTGTGGGAGTAACAATAAAGCAAAGGGTAATTATATCAGGGATTTAATCTGTTGGGCAATAATCTATTCAATTTTGTGTACATTAGTGAAATCAAGACTGGACCCTAAGAGGTATAAAAAAGTGAAGCTGATGGGCAGTTGGTGGAGGCTAGGCCAGTATGGCATTGGTGGGCAATGGAAGAAAAAAAAACAACCCAGGTTAATTACACAGCCTAGCTTTAGACTTCTATTTGGAGTCCTAAGAAAAAAGGCTCTCAGGCGGTGATTCAGAGCTTAGTTTTCTATACTGGCTGTATTGAGAGCTTAACATGCAAACTTAGATACAAAAAATACCTCTAAAAACAAGAATACCCACTTCCTTCATGCTATTCTGCCTCAGTTATCAGAATAATTAGCTATTGAAATAACCATGAAGCTGTTTCTTCTATCATATCATAGAGTCATTGTGATGGGTCTGGCTGAGCTGGGGTTCATTTGCCCATGGCCCCCTCAGGGCTGTGCTGGGTATTGGTGGCTACAGATGTGTTGGTAACACCGCAGAGTTTTGGCTCCTGCTGAGCAGAGATGGCACAGCACCAGCCCTGCCTACAACATACCCCCCATCAGTCAATGGGGGCAAGATCCTGGGACGGGATGCAACCAGCTGAGCCAAATTAACCTCAGGGATATTCCATACCATAGAATGTCAGCTCAGATACAAAAACTAAGGGAAGGAGGAGGAAAGAGGGACATTCATTATTTACAAAGTTCAGCCTCCTGAGCAACCCCTGCCTGTGCTGAGGTCCTGCTTCCCAGGAAGTGGTTGATGGGAAATAGAGGATAAACTTTGAGGTTTTTTTTCTTTGCTTGTGCACATGCAAACTTTGCTTAAGCAAGTCAAGCAAATGCTTAGCAAAAAAGCTAAGCACATGCTTCAGCCTGTGAGAGACTGAAATGTTAGTGGTTAATGACTCAAAATGAGTGTCCCTTTGTGGAGACAGCTTTGCTGAGGCCAAGTTTGCCCCTCCTGAGGCAGAGATGAGTTTTTGGTTGTTTGGTGATAAAGCCTCTGGTCAGCACAAGATGGAGGGGGAGAACACCCGTCACTGGAGGTTGCAGTACAAGCTTTGAGACCAGTCAGATGCAGATCCTGTGAGGTGGAATAGTGCTTTTCATCATACCAGTTATGCTCCCTTACACACCCCCTGGTCCCCAGGAAGGTCACTCCACAGGGGATATTCATATTCACACGTAGGCCTGAGGGTGTTCATCCTTTCTCATGGGGCGCAACTGGCTGACATGAGAGACAGCTGTCGTGCCCTAGGAGGAATCATAAACCATCAAAGACTCCCAAAGTGGCCCAGGACTCATTCATGAGGCTTTCCACCACAGAATGAAAGCTGCCCTACCCCCCTCCAACCTGGGCAATCCCACCAAGCCAGAACCTCTATTAACAGATTGAACTCAGCCATATGGACTTTCCCCACCCCCAGTGGATTACCATCACTCCACAAAAATCAAGTCTCATTGTGGGATCCATGCAGGGTGGTAGGTTTCTACTCATATCCTTTCTTTCTCTTTCTTACTTTTCCTTCATATATTTTCTTGAGTGATATTTTTTTATATTGCTATATTACTATAGATACTACTAATAATAACCAAAATGACTGCATACCTGCTTTCCATTGTAACCAAATTGTTCTAAAATAAACCCTACATATAAATATATATATAGGAACACTCATCATTCAGTGTTGTCTTACTTGAATCTGCTGTGAGACCTATTAACAACAACCTGGGTTGTCCTTGCCTTCAGGGGTGGGTCACAACACAAACTGAGTTGTTTCCATTCTTATTTTCTCTCCCCTGCCCAGCTGGGAAGTGGGAAGATAGAGCAGTTTAGTGGGCACCTGTCATCCAGCCAAGGCCAACCCACCACAGCCAGACCCATAGAATGCCATAGCTTGGAAGGAACCTTAAAAATCACCTAGCTCCAAATTCTCCCACCATAGGCAGGGACAACTTTAACTAGATCAGATTGCTCAAAGCCTCATCCAGCCTGGCACTGAGCACTCCCAGGGATGGGGCATCCACAGCTTCTCTGGGCAACCTGTGGTCCTCGTGGCCCTTATATCAACAAATTTCTTTCCAATACTGTTGTGGTTTGAAAGCAAAACAAGTGAGACGCTCCAAGTCAGAAATATAATTTAATAAGAAAGAAAAAAAAAGTAAAATAAAATAAAATAAAATAAAATAAAATAAAATAAAATAAAATAAAATAAAATAAAATAAAATAAAATAAAATAAAATA
>VWZU01019431.1:344638-364000 GCA_013397095.1 Sterrhoptilus dennistouni | reverse complement strand
CCCCTGGGCAGAGCATCTCACAGTTGGATGATGAGTTGTGAAGTGGGTCCTTGATGGCCCATTAAACAGAGATAACTCCTGGAGGGAGTTACCTGTGAGTCATGGGCAAGGCATTGATGGGCCATTAGCAGAAGAGCCCAAAGGAAGGGGCCTGGGAAACCACGCATCAACAATTGGATTCAACAGTTCATGAAGATGGTGATAGAATACTTTGTGCACATCCTATACTACAACCCAGGGCAATATCTAATCTAAACCTACCTTCATTCAGCTCAAAGTCATTCTCCCTTGTCCTATCACTACATGTCCTCATGAAAAGTCCTTCCCCAGCCTTCTTGGAGGCCCCCATTAGGTTCTGGATGGTGGTGTAATTCTCCCTGTAGCCCTTGCTTCTCCAGCCCTAACTCTCTCAGACTGTCCCCATGATGGTGTCTTTCTCTGGATTCATTCCAACAGGTCACAGCCTTAGTTGAACATCTATGGTGCATTTACATCCCACCTCACCTTTTCTTTCAGTCAACAGACTCTATGATTGAAAAGTACTTGCAGTTTGGAAAGGCAGATTTCTTTGAGGTACTACATGTGCAGAGAAAAAAAACCATGATTTGCATCTCCATTCATAAGTCTAGATATTTATGTTGAATGGCTCTTTCTCACCACAAAAGAATAAGGTAGATTAGTTTGGAGGTAATGTGTATTGCAACATAATTTTTTTTAAAAAGCTAACATTGCTTTGGTTAGAGAATATATGAAATGATAAGCAATAGTTTGTGTCTGTGATTTGTGCAGTGAAAAGGAGGTTTAAAATCTAACAAATTCTTTCCAAGTATCTTGGAAATATCAGAGAGCCACAGACAGTCATTATTCGTAATGAAGAAGATATATCAAACTAACTTTTGGTTTTTTCCTTTATAAAATTATTTGTGGATTGAGCAGAATCTGGTTATGCCACATTTTTACTTTGGTAAGACTTCTGACGTAGGCTTAGTGGTTATTTTCACAAATAGAAAAATTCCCAAATAGAAAATTTCTCATCAGCCTGAGAAATCTGGACTAGATGAAACTGCCACAGAGTAGGTGGAAAGACAATTTGGAAGCTGCAGTCAGAGATTATTTGTTAGTGTTTCATAGTCAAAACAGAGGGAAGTACTGGGCAGGCTCCAACAGGCATCTGCCTTCATTTTGGAGCTCTTCAATACTTTAGCTAATGATCCAGATGATGGAATGCAAAGTGTACTTATTAAATCTGCAGGTGACAACAAGCTTCAAGAAGTTCAAGAACAAGACTGGAATGCAAAATTACACTGAGGCACAGGAGATATGGTTGGAAAAACTATGCTGAAATTCATTAGGGACTCATGCAAAATATAACACTTCACAGGCATAATCAGCTGTAAAAAATCAGAATGGGGACCAGCTGCTTGAGCAGCCGTTACACAGAGAAGTGTTTAGAAGTTATAGTGGGTCATAAGTGAGCAGTCATCCTCCTCCAACACCCTCCCTCCATCATGACTGTAAAACCAGTAGCATAACTTCAGCCCCATATGCTGTTATCCCTTCAATTTATTCAGCACTGGAGAGGCCATTTCTAGAGCAACACAATCAAAGGGAGCTATGGACAAAAGCCAGAGGATAGGAGTGAGAGTGATCACATCTCTGAAAAGAGTAATATTTTAGGAAAGACTGAAAAAAAAAATCTAACTGTTCAGCCAAAAGAGGAAAAGACTGGAAGCATATTGGTGACAGCCTTCATGTAGGCAATGTGCTGCTGAAAACAGGAAAGAAATATCCTTTTAGGACCTGATAAGAAATACCAACCTCTATTTTTTAAAGTGAAGTTTAGATTTCAGGGCAAAATTTCTCAAAGCAGTGGAATGGGTTTCAGGGAGTCATGGCAATACTGGTTTGAAAGGACCTCTGCAGGCCATTTAGTCTAATCTTCAGTTCAGTGATGGACTTTTGCCACCATTAACTTTCCTGGAGGAGATGTGGAGTCTTTATAACATAAGGAGCTTTAGAAGAGAAAGAAGCCAAAATGATGCACTTAGCCAAGGCATAGACATCTCCATAACTCAGTATTTTTGTACTGACTGTTGTGTCTACCAGCTGCCCCAGTTAACTGCTTGGAAGGGGAAATGTTCAATCTCCCAAAATGTGTTAATGCTGAGAACTTACTTTTAAAGGAGACTTCTCTAGGAAGCTGCTGCTGTTTTTATTTGGAAGTCTTCATAACATACCACCTTCAGCAGATAATTAAATCTCCTTACTACATGGCCATTTTGAGGTGTTTGGTAAGATCAGGCATAACTTTCTGATTTGAGTAAAGTCCAGAACCAGCTCTTTCACTACTGGAAACCACAAAAGCTGTGCAAAATGGCTTTGGCAACTACCAGACTCTCTTGCTACAAATCATTATATTATACCCCATTCCTATATGGCATTCTTGGATCAAAAAATCACTCTTATGAAAGGAGATCACACCTGGATGTTTTGGTCAGAATGAAGATGTGAATATTCTGTGGTTTATCCTGTAACAGTTTTTACATTCAATCATACTGTTGGAGGAGTAAATTAGGTCTCCAGGGGGTCCTAATCACTAGGCTACGGACTTATACTGCCACTTGTGCTCTGCTGGGTTTCATGAATGTCAAATTATTTTGCTATCTAGTAGATTACTATCCTCAGGGGGGAGCAAAGTATGAGAAATATGCAGAAATTCGTTCATTCTCCCTCTGTGTTCTATATCTAGATAGTTAAAGTAGCTTATTCAGAAAATGAGAGATGTAGGTATGAATCTGTAAAGATAGAATTGAAAATCAAACTGCAGTCTCCCACCTCATAGGAGAGTGATTATATTAAAAAAAAAAAGGGTTCAAAGAAGAGAGAAGAAATGAATGGCATTCCAAAATTTTGCCTTGTGAGACATTCTGTGGGAATCTTTAATGTACCACATTTTTCCAGGAAGGATCCTGATTAGGCAGCATGACCTGGGTATAAAATATCACAGCCCTACCAGCACAGGAGTGCTCTGTGAAGCTGAAGAGAAACTTAGAGCAGCTAGAGAAATCTTGGCTAAACGTGTAAATAAAGTTCCTGTGGCATTAAATGCCTCCAGATCTAGAATAAAACTTCTGAAGGTAAAGTTCTACTTCACATTGTGCAGAGAATCATCACCTCTTGCTTGCTTGGAATCTGAAAATTGCATTTGGAGATTTGCAGAGTTTTTGCTGAGAAAAGAAAAAAGGAAACCATTCCCTGTTCACCTTCTGCAGACCTCCCATGACTTGGCAGACTGTGATACTCCCACAGACTCAGCTTTGTGTATGAGCACTGCAGGGATTAGATACAGAGGCCCCAAGTCATTTCACTGAAATCTTGTTACTCTTTAAGTCTAAATTAGTGCTATAATTGCTGTACAGTTTCTCTGTAGTCAAAGCAGTGGGCAGGGCTTTACAGAAGCCAGCTCAAGTGGCCTGTGGTCTGAATGTCTTTCTGAGATGTTATTATCTTCCTTCCTGTGAGAGGATGAATCTTGGGCAGAGAAGCAGAGAAATTTGTCCTGTTGTGTTCTGGATGTACCTGGTGGGTCCAGCACTCAGTACCCACCACACTTTCAGTCATGGAGTATTCAAAGACTCAGAAAGTTTTGAAGATTCTTGAAGTGTTTGGGGTTTTTGTTCAGTGATGGGAATGATTCTTTTCAAACTCAAACCTATGTGAAGTTATCTGATTTATTTGAAGAGGGAACTAATTGGTCTGCTAATTGAACCACATATCCTGCTATTTTTGTGTATGGACTTGAACCTTGCCCAAAATAAAGCAAACCATTTCTATTTATTTTGTCATTTTCTTCACCTCTAGAATCATTAACTTCTTTTTAGGTCATAACTCACAATGTCCTTTTATCAATCTCTCTTACAATTAACAAAAATTATTCTAATAAGTAATTCTCATTTTTATATTGTCCAGTGGGTAGTTTTATAGTTATTGACACTTGTTAAAAAATAAAAATAACCCTCCAAATATATAACTAGTTAAAAACCACAGTCTTATCTGGTTTATGATTGTTATTCATTAAGAACAATATTTGCAATTCCTGATCAGTTCAACTTGGTAAGATATTTCTTGGTAAGATATTTCTTTAGAATCCAGTGGAAATGCTTCAGAAAAATAAGACTCCAGAGAACCACACAAGAAAGTCCAGCAAATCCAAATTAATCCCACTTTGCCAAAAGAAACATGGTCCCCTCTTACATATTTTGCATTTCTAAAATAGACCTCAGGGACTGCAGGCAGAGCATAAAGAACTAAGTTACCTGTGATAGTACAGGAGACTCTGGATAAATAAATAACTTCTTAATTTTGAATTGATTATATGACATGTACACAAGTGCATGTGTAGGTGATAGGACAAGAGGGAATGGCTTTAAATTGAAGGAGGGTAGATTTAGATTAGATATTTAAACCAGAATTCTTTACTGTGATGGTGGTGAGGCACTGGAACATATTGCACAGAGAGGCTGTGGCCTCCCCTTCCCTGGAACTATTCAAGGCCTGCTTGGATGGGGCTCTGAGTAACCTGCTCTAGTGGAAGGTGTCTCTTCCTGTGTCTGGGGCTTGGAACTCGATGATCTTTAAGGTCTGGAAGTGGCCTCATTAGGGCCAAGTAGAGGGAAAGGAGCTCCCTCAACCTGCACACTCTTCCCAATGCACCCCAGGATAATATTGTCCCTCCCAGTCACCAGAGCACTGCCAGCTCATGGTCAGCTGTCACCCACCAAGACTCCAAAGTCCTTCTCAGCAGAGCTGCTCTATTGCAGGCCAGCCCCCAACCTGTGCTGGTCCTTGGGGTTATTCCTCCTCAAGGGCAGGACCCAACACTTACCTGTGATCCTTTGGCAGAATATTCCTAATGTTAAATTAACATTCAAAATTGATTCTTCAAGAAGGGAGAACTCTTGTGTTTTCCTGTGAAAATCCAGCAGCTACAGGAGTGGGGGTACAGTCCATAAGCCAGATCCTGACCCACTAAGGAAGCATATCAATGCCAACCCATTCCTTCAGGATTTTCCTAGTAAAATGTTCTTGGAACACATACAAATTGATTTTACTGTAATGTCCATCGATTGGCCACTCTAACCTTGAATTCTCATACATGAAGGAGCAAATATTTTTAAAAGGATTTGACACAGAAGACGCAGTTTGTCAGTGAATATAGATAATGTGGTGCAGTTGATTCCATTAGGAGATCCACGTCTACATTTGAAACTCAAGTCTAGACAACAGCTACAGCACTGGCATTTTCAAAGTATTCTATTACAGCCTCAGCTGGCATGAAATGGCGTGCACAATGGAGCCAGGGTGATTTACACCTGCAGAAAAGCTGGCTAGCTTTAAAGGTTTGTTTATGAAGGTAAAAAAAAAAAAAAAAAAAAGTAAACAAAACAAAAATCACTTTTCTGTCTGTTTTTCTCCTTTTTTTTCTTTACTTATTTTTATGATCTGTCAAAAGCCAAAGAAGAAAAGTGAGAGGGAGCACATTAAAAAAAAAAAAAAAAAAAAAAAAAAAAAAAAAAAAAAAAAAAAAAAAAAAAAAAAAAAGAAAGAAAAAAAAGGAGCAAGAAAGGCAAGGATAGCAAACTATTACTAGAAAACAGCATAAGATAATTAAAATGGAAAGAAAATGCCAGAAACTACTACCGCGCTGCATTCTTTGGAGAATCAACTTGCGGTGGATTAGCACAAATGTGCCTTGATCCATCATCATGTTCTCCAGTTCAGCAAGCACAAACTGATAGTTTGGAATGGAGGTAGCGTGAAGTAAATGCTGTAATTTGTGACTGTGTGACAGCAAATGAAACTCGGCAAGAGGGCCAAGCTATCTGAAGCAAAACAATAATAGCTTGGTGAGCATATTAGGCAACCCCAGAGGAGAGGAGACGAAAGATTCGGGCAATAAGGAGGATGTATGTATTTTAGATGTTAGGCAACCCTATTCTCAAGGCGTAACAAGCAACAAGAACATCTGAAAAGTGCATCTGGGTTGGGCAGAAACATATTCACCCCTGGTAAGCACATTTCGCAGTAATGCCTTGGTGAGAAGAAATAAAAATAAATAGGAAAATAGAAAAGGATTATCACCCTGGCTAGTAGATTCTTTTCAGAAAGCATCTGGCTAAGAGGTAAATAGTATTATGAGACCTTTCCCTAGTTTTTATGATTTATGTGTTCAGTTTCATCAGATCTAGGATACGGTGTTTATTGGGTACTACATGCTCTGAGAATTTATGTTGCATGGCTAAACATCGTGTCTGTATATTTTTTCTCAGTAATCTCTGATAATACCCAAATGGGCTTTTTATTTTAAACATCTGGACAGCCGTATGGTTCGTGAGAATTAAGGTGCTAAGTGAAGAAAACAGCACAACCATAAACCCTTTCAAATAAACAAAGCTTTCTTTGGAACATTAACTTCTTTACAGAGAAATCTTCTCTGTTCCTAAAAATGTTTTAATGTCTTAATCTCAAGGTAACGCTTTTCTCTTACAAATAATCTCAAGGCATTTAATGGTGCCATTACTGTAGAAAACTATGAGGTATTTGCATAAAAGACACATCACCAAAAGAAATATAGAAAAATAAAATCTCTTCTTTTTCCCCTAGCTTTTGTCTTTGTTTCATACTAAAAGCAGGAAAATACTGTTCAGCAGGGCGTTCTCGTCTACTCAGTAATAACACTGTCAGCACAGCCATAAAAATAGCTAAAGGTGTAATTTAGGGAATTTTGTCTGCATATTAATAATTGAGTTTCTATTTGTTGATACTGAAATCCAAAAGAGAGGGAAAGATAATGCAATGTATTTAGTTCTTTGTCTTTATGCTCGTGCATGTCTGTGTCAGTTCGTGTCTGCACATTTGTAGCTCAAAACCGCACATAAGACTGTTCTCTCATGTGAAAATAATAAAAAGATATGCTGAGAATCACTACTCACAAGTCATATAAAGAAATAAAAATCATAGGGTATTACTGTCCTTCCAGAGTATTTTAAAGAGTTGACAACATGCTTCTATTTCAAATTACAGTGATAATATATATACACACGCATATGAGACAACATCCTTCAGCAAGATAAGAGTTAAAATACATAGAACTGGATAATCTGGTAGCCTTCCCTTTTTGCAATGCACTTGTCTTCGTGAATGATTCTATTTCTATTATTAACTATTGTTTGATTTCACTGAGGAGTTAGCTTCCATTTTAACTGAATCTTCACTATCATAACCTGTATTTCTTCCTGGATTGACTCATTCTCATGTATTTAAGTTTATGAAATGCAGTGCAACAGGATGGATAAGTAAAGTTTGCTTGGACAACCATGATTGAAAGACTAGAGCCCAGAAAGAAAAGAGTTTGCTTGGTCATACTTGACCTATATTTCATCATCTGTTTTGAGGGGGCTTCTTCTAACTTCCTTAAGGAGCAATTAGAAAATTCTTATCCAGATGTAGAGATTTTTCCTGGTTTATCATGCCTTGCAAACTCACTGCTCACTGGTTGTACAGGCATACCTATGGTGAAAAATCAGATTAGACATACACAAAGGATTTATGCAAAAGTCAATGTTTAGAGTTCTCCAGCTCTGTTGTACTTTGCAGACATTCTTAAAACAGGTAGCCTAGTTTTTAGTTGGATTTTATTTTGGTTTTAGCAAGAATAATTTTGTTAATTTTAAGGCATAATTTTGCTGGAGGATAAACTAGATGGTCTTGGCAAGGCTGCCTTAGTGTGATTCTGAAAGACAGTGATTTTCACAGAATTTGGTCAGTACTGAGCCGTAGCTTAGAAATGAAAGAAACTGCACAATTGCAAATGTTAATTTCCCTTTGTACCACTGAACTTACCTGCATATATGGGAGTTGCTGAGTAATGCTGATATCTTTGAGGTGGTTTCATGCTACTTATTACCATTACTTTTGTGAATAAACCAGTGGTAATCCAGTGGAAGGTCGCTGAGGTGATCTACAGAGCATTGTACATGAAGTCAGAGTGGGGGAAATGGAATTTTGACTGGAAATAATATTTCCCCTCAGCCTAGAGAAGAGAAAGTTAAAGGTGGTTATAAGGGCTCCCACCATTACACAAATAAAAAAGCTTTTAAAGAACACAGATTCAAACTCTTAGAGGTATTAGGGAAGATTAGAGACATCAATTTTCCTTCAAGAAAGGAAATGCTGACTGGAAATGAGGAAAACATTTTCCCTCGAGAGAAAGATGAATGCTGCGTCTCCATCTTTGTAGCTTTTGGAAGACTGTCCAGAAAAGATTGTCTGAAATCAACTTAACTTTGGAGTCAGATCTTCTTTCTAATGGTTGAGTTGTGTTAAAGATTTCCAGAGGTTTCTCCCAAAGACTATTAATTGTATTTACTTGAAGTGAAGAACATAAGGCTCCTTTTACAGTCAAAGGGAAGAATATGTTTCTGAAGGAATGATTCCTTCAGTGGCTAAAGAAGGTCCCAAAATCAGCATTTCTTCTAACTCATGTTGTATGATTAGATATTCAAATTTTTGGCAAAACAAAATGCCAGCCTTCTAGTCTGGAGACATATTCTTTGTAAGGCTTGGAGAAAACATGGGTAACTACTCAACCCTAGTTAAGAAGGGTGTGTTTTCTCTCCCTGCCCCTTTTCTGTGCAGGCTATTTGCTTGGTTGTCCAGGTACTGAGAGGAGAGGGAAAGGTGTGTCATTCAATGGAGAAGAAAACAAAGCAGCCAGACAGGCTGTGCCAGCAGCCTCCTTTACAGACACACAGTCTGTGACCCAATTTGTGCTCTGCTTGTAATGAAGTAAATGCAAAGTAGCATTAGTAGGCAGCCCAAATGCAATCCTTTAGGCAAAGGCTCTTTTTTTACTCAAACTCACACTCTATTTTGCATCCAAAAGTGCCAGAGGACTGTTGGTCTGGAGATTTAAATCTGTTTTAATGTATAAGGATTGACAAGCAATAAGATTCTTTGCGTTTGAGGTTTTGAGACTGTCTTATTCCATGTAATTTTTAATGAAAAGGGGAGAAAATTAACTGTATGGATCACTGATCTTTTTTATAGATAATATACATTTCTATGAGAAAGAAAAAGAGAGATGGACTTCAAATTTCAGTTCTACTCAGCTTCTTACAGCAATCCAAATTTCCAGTATGAAGACAATTCATTCCTTGGAAAAATTAGTGCTAGAAAACTTGTTTTAGGTTGTAAGGACCAAATGTTTTCTAAATGATATAAAGAAGGCAAGAGACTGCATGTCTGTGCACAGGTTCTCAGGCCCACCCCTTAAATCCAGAATACAGTTTCAGGTCATAACATGCAAAAGAAATCTGGACGCATTTTCCTGTATTTTCTGCCATGCATTGGGGCTGTGTGCTGCCCTCCATATGTAGTTATAAAAAGTTGGCTGAGCAAAACACCTCTTTCACTTCAACCAGCCTCCCAGTAAACAAAAACTATTGACTTTTCTGACATTTATTTGATCCACAGCCTGAGGTGGAGTATGAGGGAAAGCCCTGGATTGTCTCTCTGGAAAGCTAGGAGAAAAATTGTCCTGCTGCTCACTACATGTTGGCTGTGGTCTGAAAAGTCTCTCAGTCCTTGAGTATTTCAGAGGAAAATACTAGAAAAGTATGGGCCCCACACAGCCAGCTTTTCCACCCAGAAAATGGACACATATTCTTCATTAGGATGGTTGTGTTTGACTTCCTCTTGTTTGTTTGTTTGTGGTTTTTGTTTCATTTTGTTGGGTTTTTTTTTCCCCTTCTTTCTGTTGCAAATGAAAAATGTAAACACAGTCTGGATCGAGGATGAAAATCTGATGTTTAGTTTTGGGGGAACCTATTTGATTTAGCTTTGCTTTGAGCTCTTGGGTTTTGTGTTGGTTTGGTTTTGTTTCCTCACCTGAAGGGGTATTTTTATAAGGGTTCAGTGTGCAAGTTGTCATTTTTGTTGAAGTCTAACACAGAACTGCCTCTATTTATTAAAGTAATGTCTTCCATAGCACAAATCTAATATGACAGGAAGGACAGACCCTTTCCTCTTTGGGGCTTGGATTTTATTTATAATAGCATGGTACCAACAGTTTTATACTAAGCACCTCTGGTCTCAAAAACAAAAACGTGTTGTTGAGTAAGAATTGAAGAGAAGAACCCAGCTCAGGGTTATCTCTGCTCCACCTCAAGTGTCTTCACAGCAGATGAGGCAACCTTACTGCCATTTTTATTAAAAAGGAAAGAAAGAAAAAAAGGAGAATTATCCCTGTTTTCCTCTCCTATTTGGTCTTGTATTCTAATAAATTAGCTGATTCTTATTTTGAATAGCCCAGTTCTCATTGTTGTTTATTCTTGCTACGTTGATGGCTCCAAGGGAGTGTTTTGGTAATGAGAGCAAGTTGCTTTTCATTTTCTTTCTGGTGTGGGTCTTTTGGGTCTCATACACTCTGGAGATTCCTGTCAGTGCCTGAAGAATATTTTCTCTCTGCTTTTTAATATTTTTTTAACAATGCTTTAATAAGAAACATTATGAATTTGGTAATTTTACTCTCTATATAGCCACCTTTCACATGCAAAGCAGACCTCTTATCTAACAGAAGTAAATATATGCAGATAAGGCGTGTGAGGACTAAAGGTGTTTATGAGACTGAAAGTCTTAAAGTTTCAAATATTTTGGCTCTATATATAACTGGTTGGCTTTTCCCATTCCAGCATGCGTACAAAGTGAGTTACCCCCTTTGGGAAAAGGATTAGAGAAGGAAAAAACTGTTCATCACAGGCTATTTTGAATTCTTCTGTGGGAAGTTCTCTGCAGAGAGCTGCCCTGCTGTCCTTGTTCCAACTCCTGTGCTGTTGCTGCCTCTCATCTGCCACTCTCTGTTCCAGATATTAAATGGATGATGCAGTGATTCCTTCCAGGTCAGAGTTGACAGCTGCCACAGGAAGAATACTCAGGAAAAGAAAGAAAGGAAAAAAAAAAAAGGGTATATATGGGGAGGGTATTTTAGTTTTTGAGATACTTAAAGAAAGGACAAAATCACCACTTTTTCAGGGAACATTTCCTTTCAGTTCCTTCACATGACACAAAGCATCGTGCTCTGTCTGACCTGCTGCACAACGTGAGTGACATGGCTAATACAAAGTGACTGGGCTAAGGAAAACCAATGGGATGCAGCCAGAGTGGTTGTGTTGATGGCTCCAAAGAGGCTCCTGGGACTGTCAAGCAGTTAAGCCTCAAATAGACTATTTGCTATGCTGTGGTCCTTGACATTCTCTGCATTGTTAGACAAAGAAGGGGGGTGGGGACAACACTATTTGTCTTTTCACTGAGATTTTTTTTTCCCCTGCACAAAAGCATATGATTCAGGCTCAGTTTTTGTTTCGGCTCAGATTATTTTCCAAATAACACCATGACTCAGGAAAACAGTGAATGGTGGGAATAATGTATACCTTTGGAATGCTGTGCAGGCAAACACATTATTTTGCATCCACCACATTAGCTGTACACTGGGCTTTGTTTTTCCACCACATCATTCATGGTACAAGTTAATTACACATTTTCAATATGCTGCTTTCTTTCTTACCACACAAGATAATACAATTCTGAACTCATTTAAGCAAAGCAAATGCTTTTCTTCCTACTATGGGTTGTGCCAAGCAGTAAATAATAGTAATCAATAAAAGCAGAACAGAGTTCAGCAAAGTCCCTTCTTGCTTTTCTTCATAAAGAAATGCAAAATTCCATTAAGGACAGTGTCGGATGTTCCTTTGCTGCTCCCAAAATGTGATATTGGTCAAGGCAATTGTTTCTTGAGACAGCCTGACAGTGACAATGAAGATTTAATCTGCTTTCCTCAGCATGTGCCAGAATTAGCTTTTCTATGGAATAGTGGGTAAACTGTGAACACATCTCCTGTGGAACAAGACAGCTGGTTCCAGAAGTTTATCCTGTGTATGGATGTGCCAACAAAGCCCCGATCTTCCTCCTCTTCTCTCAATTTAGTCTCATAAACCAAATTGCAAGTCTTCAAAGCTTTTCCCTTTTACCACAGTACTTATTCAAATTTCTCCACCAGTTCCCAGCTTCACATACTGATGTCCTTCTCTCCACATAATTATCTACATTTATCTACATCCTTGAGATTACATTTATTTTAGCACCTGGGCATTCCCAAATACGGAGTTTTCCTCTCTTCTGGAACACAATAATACCAATGGGGTTGTTAACATCCAAAGAAATACAACTGTTAGAAATTTTTTGTATTTCATTCCTCTGCACTGAAGACTCTTTTTTTGGTCAGCAATGTCTGATTCCTGTCAGCAGCCTGTCCCTCCACGTGCACCAGTGTGGGCTGGTATCCCTGCCCATGGCAGGGATGTTGGAACTAGTTAACCTTTAAGATCCCTTCCAACCCAAATAACTCCATGATTCACATACTGATGTCCTTCTATCCACATAATTATCTACATTTATCTACATCCTTGAAATTACAGTTATCTTAGCACCTGGGCATTCCCAATTTGGGGTTTTCCTCTCTTCTGGAACACAATAATGCCAATGGGGTTGTTAACATCCAAAGAAATACAACAGTTAGAATTTTTTTGTATTTCATTCCTCTGCACTGAAGACTCTTTTTTGGCCAGCAATGTCTGATNGCGTCCTGTCTGATTCCTGTCAGCAGCCTGTCCCTCCACATGAACCAGTGTGGGCTGGTATCCCTGCCCATGGCAGGGATGTTGGAACTAGTTAACCTTTAAGATCCCTTCCAACCCAAATCACTCCATCATTCTATGATTCAGTTATTAAGGAGGATGGATTTATTTTGTTGACTTGTTTAAGCAGGTTATAGGTAGTAGCTGAGGTACCTGAGGAGGGTGGTAACCACCAAATGCCACCTCAGTCAGAGCAGGCTGCAATTCCAAAATCTCATTAACAACTATATGATCCTAAGGCTTATGACCTGAGGGGAGCCAAGGAAAAGGGAAGGCAGGGAGAGGAAGCTGTTAGTACAGAAACTTTTCACACAGTCATGCTAGGGAAGAAAAAGGGATTTTTTTTTCTCTACCTTGCTATATAATTGCCCTTCTATTAGATGTACATATCAGAGACCTGTGGGATGCTGTTGTAGTGAGTCCTCCATCACCAATATCAACTAATTTGTAGCTATATTTTTATTTCAACATGAGAAATACAGAACATAGCTCTTAAAATAATTCTAAAATTAATGAAAAAAAAAGCCAAAACATTTGATAATAACCTATCTCAATGTAGGCCTCTCCTAATAATTTGTGCTGGTACCAATTAATTACATAGTCATTAGTACTAGTGTGCTATCCTTTCAGATTAGTTTATAAATAAGTGTTTTTTAGTCTAGGAGATAAATTGCTTCATCCTTTATTTTTAGTCACAAAAGCCAAAAGTGCTTTTATAAAGTGCTTTTATTTTTTATTTTAAAAAAAATGGACTCCATCTTGTCTTGCATTTAAATGGTCAAGCTAGGCTTTAAAATTAGAAACATTTAGATGAATGACCAGGAATTTTCTCTCTGACTAAAGATTATATATTTTTTTTTTAGTCTGACTTCCACTTAGGAAATGAGTAGCTGTAAACTTAATGAGTAGCTGTAAACTCTGTTCTCATTCTAAATGGTAAAATTTAGGAGGAGAATAAACAATGTGGGTTTTTTAAAATATATTTATGTCCTTTTCTTTTAGTTTTGTTATCTCCATTTTGAACCTAATCCCCACATCCTGCTACAGTCAAAGGCTTTATCATACCTAACAGAACATCTAAAAGTACTAGATGTTGTATTAGACAGTCATATGCATCTTTCAAATGCAAGAACATCTTGAATTAAGTTCTATTGATCTAGGTAAGGTGGTTTAAGACTGGTTTATATAAATGAATAGAACATGGATTGAGGCTGGGTAGGGAAACTGTATATTATGTACTAGACACCTCTGGAAAGAATGGTTCTGGCCATTTCAGAGAGACAAGAACTAGACATGAATTCTGAAGTGGAAACAGGGAGAAAAGCTTTATCTTGAACTTCGCTTTAACCAAATATCAGAGAAAATGCACAGACAAAAATCTCATATGCATAACTCTTGTTTTGCATGGCTTAGCTTACTTCTCATGCTACCTTAGAATAGAGTACATCTGCTTGAATCTTGCAGAAAGAGCTTATCTCAATGCCTTTGTCTCTTCCATGACAAGTGTTCTGTCTCCCTGAAGAGATGATTATAAAGCAGAGTACTCTCTTGGGAAGAAAAGAGAAAGGAAATCCTAGATTTAGAGATTTGAGACACCATCTTTGGGTCTGAATGAGTTGACACCCCTTCTGATTTTTGAGAAGGCACACCAGAATTTTTTTTTGGTCTAAGAAATGATGCCAAAGGACAAAGATTTGCAGTATTACTACGGCACAATTCTTAAAAAGGAGCAGCAGTCTGCACTTTTCTGCTGAGAGAATATTTTAAATGATCAAGCTCAAGTGCTGGCATTGAGATTTAGCATCTTGATAGCAGAGACAGGCTTCTTCACTTGGTGGGTGATGTCTGCTCTCACAGGAAGCATATTGGATCCTTGTTATAGGAATGTTCTTTATTTTAAGACACATGTTGTTTTGTTTACTGCTCGTGTTATGCTGAAATGGAAACATGTTATGCTTGAAGAAAATAAATCTCATGTAAGCATTTCGAAGACCCACTGTGGTTTCACTGGGCTCGAAAGGATATTTATTTTGCTTAGAAGAACTAGTTTATGTTTTTTCTCTTTTGCCATTTAAGTGACAGAGGCAAAGTACCTTAATACAACACCATTTTGATTTCCACACACAGACACACAAAACCATTTCCAATTTTGCATTCAGAACTTCATGCATTCAGATTTTTATTATTGCAATTCAGTTCTTTCTTTTTTTCTCTCTATCCTTTTGTGAACTTTGTAGAGTTAACCATGATTGACATTGTAACACTTTCCTACAGGTTTTCAATTTGTAAAGGAAAAAAATCCAACAGAAATTGGATACAAGCTGTATGAAGAAACATTTATACCTGCTGAATAATCCCGCTAAGTAGAACACTGGTTTTTGCAGTATGTGTGCCAGGTAAACATGAACAAAAGTATTAATATTCATATTTCAGTAAGAAGGGAGGAGTGAAGTGTAGAGAATTGAAGAGACACTTAAAAAGAAAATGCTATAACTGTAAACTCATACTGCAAAATATTTGCCCTTATTTGATTGACTTTAAATCTATGTAGGCAAGATATCCTGAATAAGTGCTCTCAAAACCAGAAGGGACCCTGTACAGGTTGACAAGCAATTTCACCTTCCAAACCATTTGTAGTTCAATAATGTGTAGGTATTAGAAGATTCCAGAGCACAAGTGATCTTCTAGACAGTGATTATGAGTGGTCTGTTTGATTTGCTATCAAGTGATCTGAATGGATACTACATGTATTAGTCTATTAAAAGGTAATGCCTGGAAGGAGGACAAAATACACTCTCTACTCTGCCTGCTGCAGAAACTGCTGGAATGAGGGAGGAGATTTTCCCTTGGAACAGTGGGAGAATTGCTGAGCAGAGAAGGAATGAAAGAGACCTTGAGTAGGTCTGCAACACAAATGCAGAAAGTGAATGGATTGTGGTAGGAAAATCCTCCACAGCAAAGGGCTTAAGGAGGAAAAATCCCCTCAGAGCAGTTTTGAACTTGTGCATCACTGAAGAATACTGGTTGAGAAGAAAGAACAGGGAGAAAAAAACATTTTGAGGGTATGTTTCATAGTAAAGGATTTTAATTTTCTTTTATTTAGTCTCAGAATGAAGCATTGTCATGTTCTGATTTGCCTGGTACTTACTTGTGCAGTAAGAGCTGTACAAACATCTTGCCCCACAACACTGACCTTTCAGTCTGCTGTATTAAAACATATTTTGTTTAAAAAAATGTCCCTTGCCAAGCACCCAAGTTCTTCATAATGCCACAGCTTCATTCTCATTACTGCGGTGTCAATACTCACAACATCTAGAGGATTTGTATCCTCAGTAACTAACAGAAATGTTCACAAGTGTTTCCTGTACAGACCTCTATGCTGTAGCCACCTAAATTGTTTGAATCTCTGACTGCATTCTATCACCATTATCTATATATTTCATCTTGAGGGGTTTTCTGTCCAAGAAACATTAGGAAGGACCTGTCTGTGCTTGACCAACACCTTCCACTTCCATAGAACTTCAGCAGGCTTCATGTTCCATAAAATCATTGAATGGTTTGGATTAGAAGGGACCTTCAATATTACCTAGTGCCAGCCCCCTGCCATGGACAGAGACACCTTGCACTAGACCAGGTTCCTCAGAGCCTCATCCAGCCTAGCCTTGGACAATTCCAGGGATGGCACATCCACAGCTTCTCTGGGCAACTTTATCCTACCTGTTTGCTTCCAACAGCACTGTGAGACGGTGAGCTCAGACACTTCATCTGAAAATGCAGCAGAATTAAAGCAAGGATGATGTGAGAAGTGATTTAAATGTTGAATTGGTATTTCTAGAATGATAGGTGATTTCTAAGGATATGCTAAGAAAATTTTTCTCTAGGGGAAAAACAGAAAGCTTTTAAAGAAATTTCATCTGGTTTAGCTGATTACATTCTCTCTACACTGTGAATTAGATAGATTGCCATCTGTACTTACAGCAGAATAGTGTTCCAGCTCCAGTCAGCAGATGCCTCAAAGACTTCCTAATTTAACAGAAAAATCTCCCTGCTTTCAGGCAGTGTGTTACTTACCTTTGTAGAGAAGTCATATCCCATCACCTCTGACAGAGTTTTCTGAGCACCACTGTTTATAAGATTAGGAAACTCTATTCCCAGGAATGAGCAGGTTTTACTACCCCCTTACACCTTATATTAAAATTTACACAGCTATCATATGGAAATTCTGTCTCCATGTATTTTTCTTAGTATGAAAGAGCATGGGGAGATTGCAGGAATTATTTTCCAGTTTTACCTGCATATTCACTAATGGAAGAAATAGGTGCCATTTTGAGTAATATAATAAATTTTTCCCAAATGGATCTAAATAAAATGGAAAAATGTTTGAACTATGGTTCACAGACCATACCAACTGCTAGCAACTTTCTACTCAAAATCAAAAATTAATCCAAGTCCAGCAACTCCTCAGGAAAGAGAGACAGGAACCACAGCCATCCAGAAAAACATAGATTTCTTCAACAGAGAAATCAACTATGCAGAAAGACCCTACACTTAAAGAAATTTCCAATATAAGTAAAGATATAGGTGGAGTCCTGAAGCAGAGTCAGATGAAAGTGCAGAGCAGGTACTGAGAAAGAATTCGGAGGTGGAGTCATGGGTTGATAATAAGTGCTGCAGTGAAATAATCAGTTTTGGGGCTTGGGTTTTGTTGGTGGCCATTGAGGTGTTGATTTTGGGGATTTCATTTGAGGACAAGTTGGAATACAAATAATTCTGCAAACAAGTCCACAGTTGAATATTCTACGCTTTGGCTCAGCCAGAGTTATCGCTGAAACACCTTTGAAATTCCTGCCATCCTCCTGAGAGGCTAAAAATGTATTTCAAACTGAATCTGCTAAAATTAATATGAAATTGCTTGCATACTTCTTTCCTTTAATCTATATATCTCCCAGCACTTCAGAACACTTGCTGACTTGCTTTTCTTCCTTTCACTTTTTCTCAGGAACTTGTGCTCACCAGTTTGAATGCACAGAGGTTCTCCTGTTTGTTGCTCCAGACACATCCTTCATTTGTAAATAGATTCATTTGCTTGTGCTCCTGATGGGTTTTGTTTGCTCTTGATTCACTCAGAGAATTCTGTGTGTAGCAAGGAATTTGAAAAAAGCATGCAGCTGTTTGCCAGATAAACTGACACATCATAATTTTGTACTTCTGGCATCCTCCTTTGTTTTAATAAGTATGGATGTCATGGATTTATAAACAAGTACTTTGAGAGTCTGAAGTTCATTTCAGAATTGACTTTCTTGCATCTTTTATTTTTATTTTCTCCTTTTTTTTTTTTTTCCTTTGGTAGATGTATTTGTGGATTTTGGAACAATCTAATGCTGTAGCAATCATATCATTTTCAATTTGCACAGGATTTTTTTGCTGTCAGACTTCTTTAATGGAATGATAATGGTTCTTCTTTATACGATGGCTGAAATGTGCTAGAAGCTTTACAAGCAAATAAACAAAATCTGGCCTTGGCTGTTCAGCTGGACTCAGTCCCACACATAATCACTCTAACTGAGCACATAATAATGACCCATGATTGCACTGCCTTTTGGTAGGGCTTAGATGACAGCAGACTGAATCCTTATTTGGTTGCTCAGCACTGTGGTGGTGTAACAATGAGCAGAATTCTGCTCTTGGGCCTAGGAGCTTAGGAATATGCCAAGCCCCTGGCTTTTTCAGTAATTCCTATGGATTTATTTATCCTAGCAGAAAATGCAGTTTACAAATTGATTTTTTTACACCTGCACGGCAAATGTTTTATTAATAAGGAAATAGTCTAAAAGTGAGCAGATGATGAAAAATGAGGTTACAAACCTGTATTTGGGAAGATCCAAATGCTCCACAGAAATAACTTCTGTGCCCCTAAGGTTAGGTGAAAAGGTTATAAAGTTTACCAAACAACCTTCACCTTGTGCATCAGTATTAACAAAGAAACATGTTATATGTGAAATTGTAAAGAGACCAGCACTGCTTGGCCTCTGTGATCACAACTGTGTTCCTCTATTTGATGATCCCAGGGCTATCAGTAAGGACTGGGTCATGTCCTTAGTCTCACTCCTTTTTGCAATGTCCCTGTCACTTTGTAAATAATATCTCACCACAGGAGGTTTATGTTATGAATGGGCGGAGATAATATTTTTCTCCTTAAAGTGCCTTTATTAATCAGCTCTTACAATGGTTGCTCGACGGGTTTTGGCTGCCCGGTGCACCGTGGAGGAGGAGCGTCCTTGTCAGCTCTGCTGCAGGAAGTTCAGCAGGACTGGAGAACTCTTCCCTCGTTGGGAGTATTCCCGGAGTTCTGAATTCCCTTTGTTTGCCTCGGGGTCTCACTTCTGACTTGGTACTTTTAAGTCACAGCAAGTCACAAAAGCTGGAAAAATCAGTTTCCCTGATACTCTAGGGTTTACACGGCCTAGTATTGGTTTTTGTGTGTTTTAATTTTACTTAGGTTTATATTTATAAAGGGTTTTTGGTGTTAAAAGGGTCCCAAGATGCACTTGGGATTTCTAATTTGCATGTACAGGGTCGCCCCGGGAAGCAGGGGCTGCAGGCTCTCATG
>VWZU01019431.1:327981-338010 GCA_013397095.1 Sterrhoptilus dennistouni | reverse complement strand
TTTTTTCACAAGGGAATCTGAAATAAAAAGGAAACTAATTTATCTCTTTATCTCTCTAAAAGCAGCCTGGACAGCTCAACATTGCTGCATTTTGGACAAATATTTTTGTTGGGGTGGATAACACAGATCAAAATGACCTTGGAAAATGGGGAATGAACAGCCGGGTCAGGTTTGTTTAAAGGTTTGCTTTCAAATCCTGTTTGCTTTAAAAATGAAGCAAAAAACTAAAGCCAAGGGAAAACAAGGAAAGCAGTCTTTATCATATGGTCTTGATGTTATTTAGGAAAGTCACCAGCTTGCCCATTCATGAGACTCTCTAGAAGTCCCATTCCCAATGCCAGGGACTTTAACTGTAGGGACCAAAGCCCATTCATAGTGGGCAGCTCCAGTGAACCCACAGATCCCTGCTTGACTTCCTAAAAAATCCCCCTCACAGAGCCAGAGCAGGTTTCCTTACCAGTTAAACCCCAGGTTCCCCAAACCAGTCTCAGATGTCTCATTTCATAAAACCATTTATTTATGGTGCAATAACACAGAAACAGTTCAGGCTCAATGTCTCTAAGGAGGGTCCCCAACAAAGTTTTGGGCTTTCATACCCTCACAGTCTCCTGGTGCAAGTCTTGCCCTTCCTCCTGAGACTTCAGCTCCTGCCCCCTCTCCATGTCCATCCACCTCACTGACATCACCAGTCTTCATCCTGTTTGTTATCCAAGAGATCAGCATTTCCTGCTTCTGCTCTATCCCCCAGCACCCCATCCCCTGGCTGGCAATCACCCACCCTCATGCCCTTTGTTATCCCAAACAGCTTTTGGCCTCTTGTCTCAATATGCAGCTTTTGGGCTGAGCTACTGAGACCAGATATATTCCTCAACAACCTCAGTTGCATTGAAAATATGAGGACTCTGAGAAAAAATGAGAGCTAAAAAATCTTCTAGATGTGCTGAAGTTCATGCTTCTCTTACCTGGGTTTGCAACATGAGCTTGGAAGACTTCTTGAAGGGGAGACACAAATATCTATTTTTGGAAGAGGCTCTTTGTCTGCATTTTTTAGTCATAGATGACAAGTATCTCTTAGCAGGAGGACCATGGGTAGATAAAAATGGAAGTAGTGGAGAAGTGTTGATGGCTTTTACACACTCATTGCCATTCAGCTGATTCTCTCAAAAATGCAGTTTTGTACACACTAGGGTCTTTAAAATATTTTTCTCAGTGCAGATCCATAAATTTAAAATTTATGGTTCCACAGGGCTTTTTTTTTTGTTTGTTTATTTGCAGTCATCTGTTTGTGTGGTAAAAACCTGTCATCATCAAAATGAGACACTGAGCACTTTATTCCCTGTTGGTGTCATTTGAGATGCAGACCTGAAAATGTGGATTGACTTCTGCCACTTTGAGACATTCCACCGAAAGGCATGATCCTTCCCATCACAACCACCAAACTCACCATGCCAGCAATTTTCTGCAATTGCATCCCTGCAACCATGAGACAAAACCAAATTTACTTTACAAGACATTTGTAAAAGTTAGCAGTATTATGATACATCAGATATAAGAGTGCAGCTATAGAAAACAACAAAAAACTATAGTGTGCATAACATGTAATTGCACAATCCAAATTAAATTCACATCTGTGTTTGGCTTGAGGCAAAACACCAGAGCAGAAAAATGAGATCTGAGAATGCTGTGATGCTCCACAGCAGATGAGATCTTCCTTTGGAGGAAATGAGCCATCTTCTGAATATATAGAAAAGCACCTCTTTTCTGACAAAGTGAGTGAGGGCACAGATCAGTTTGGTCTTGTTCAGGCTTCTGGAAAACAATATTTTATACTGGCTCATTTAGCTCTTCTTACCTCTAAAATGAAAACAATCAGCTGTTAAGTCTTTGCATTAGTACCCGACCATCTCTCATTCTGGTTTCCTTTAACAGCTCTTTATAAGATCACAATTTCTTCCCCAAAGAACTTAAAATTTAGAGAACAATTAGGTTGTCTTCCTCTTTTCTAATTTAAAAGCAGATGGTTAGCTCAGTTAAATCAAAGTGTATTATAATTTAGGGAGGTTACACTTTGCGATCATATTTGTCTGGGAGATGCAGCCCTCCACGGGATGGATGGTTGCAGCATTATAAACTGATTTCCTTCAAGGGAGTTCTGCTGACCCTGCTGAAAAATCTCCCCACCCTGCACAGTCCCAAAGTCCGCAGCAAGAACAGAAGACACTGGACACTGGCTAGAGGAGTCTTGAAATGAGACACTGTGATCAGTCAATCATAGAAATTTAGAATCATTTAGGGTGGAAAAGATCTCTAAGAGCACCAAGTTCAACCATTAACCCAGCACTGCCAGAGCCCATCACTAAACCATGTCCCGAAATTCCACACCTACACACCTTTGAAATACCTCCAGGTTGTTGTCTCAAACACTGCTAGCCTGGTCCAATACTTGACAGCTCTTTCACTTAAGAAATACATCCTAATATCCACTTTAAACCTCCCTTGGCATAACCTGAGGCCATTTCCCCTTATCCTATTGCTTGTTCCTAGGGAGAAAAGACCATTATATCCTTATGATTTTAGAGTAGGGTGGTGTATCATAGCAATAGAGAAGCTGGTCATTTATGTAGTACCATGCTTGGTTTTATCTGTTTTGGTTTTGTTTTACTGTTTCCAGACAAGTTATTGTCATTTTCTGTAATCAATATGACTTTTTTATTTCCTTGATTTCTAGGCAGGAAATTACAGTAACACCCCTGAGAGAAGGTGGTGTGATTTTCATGCAACAGTTCTCAGTCTTTCTCCCAGATTCAGCTTCCTTCACAGGGGAAATTGATACTGAAATGATGTTTTAGTGATTTAAATAGTATCAGATGGAGTTTGCTGGAGAAAAAGAAAAAAAACCAAAACAACTCACAAGTAGCAATTTACCCAACAAATCTGTTTTGTGTAAACAATAGTTTAGTTCAGGTTTTTATATCAACTGATGACTGGTTAAAAGGATTTCCTAGGTGGCCATAACAAATGTAGCTCCTTCCATTAGCACTCCTGGTGCAGTGGGAGAGCTTTTTGTAATGTGAGAGGAATGTGTATTTTGATGGATCATCCTTTCATTCATACCTGCATGGCAACCCACCCTGACACAGACAATAGGTGGTAAAAGGATTTCATGTTTTTGTACAGGGGTGGAGCAGCATCTGTCACTGCACACAAACATGGGCCTTTCCTTAACAAATATTAAAAACCCAATGCAAGATAAAATCAAGGTCCCACTATGGAAAAGCTTTAAAAATTATTTTGAGAAATTTGAAAATTATTCAGTCTTTTTTGCTCCTAAATACCCTCAGTAAATGGAACAAAACCCATCTGATAAAATGCAAGGTTTCTTCAAGGTAATTCTGGATGCTGCCTCTCCTGGAGGTAAAACCACTTTGCAATGTGGCTTAATTCCTCTTTCCTCTTGTCTTCTCTTCCCATTCCTTCCTTTTCCTCTTTCTCATCCTTTTTCCACCATGTCATGGAAGTGGCTCTGATTTACTTTGTCAAAAGTTCCACTGGAACGAGAGCACAATGTTGGGCCTTCTTTCCCTCTTACTCAATAATAAGGTAATGTGAAAAACTAGTGTGTTTAAAGGGAGGTTACCTTGGGTTTGGGTCTTCTCTCTTTCTTGCAGGGCAGGGTTTAGCTAGGAGGTTTCCAAAACCTGGTCTGAAGTCAGAGTGTGCCTTGGTTCCCCTTGAGAAAACGTGGGAGTGATGGTTCCTTGTGGTGCCAGATTTTCATGTGTGTCTATGACACAAATTTTAGACATCAGTACTTTGTACTTTCAGGCTGGTCTAAAAATAGAGCTGTAACATTCCCAGGAGACTTCACATCATCCCTCTCATACACCTGCTCCAAAGGAGTTTTAGATACCAGACGACCTCCTATAGTCAAATTCAAGGCCACAGCTCAAAACTGGTCCCAACTCCAACCACTTTGTGCCTGGCCATGGTTTGTCACACTTGTCCCAGAACTGTTTCCACCTTGGCTGAGCTGAGCAGCCCTGGGCTGTTCCCAGCCCTGGAATACAGATTAATGAGGTTGGCATCCCCAGCCAGATGCTCCCATAAGGAATTTTTAGTTAATTTTAAGTCAAAGATACCTTATATACAGAAAGAATGGCTTTCCTGCATGTTCTTATCACTACTTCCTTTTAACTGACTTCGTTCCTTCCCCACTACAGAGCAATTTTAGGCCTCCAATGCCCAGTTCATGCCTTCCCCTACGTGGCAAGAAACATGAAAGTTCAGCATTTCCATGGCTCAGTGAACCTCACTCCTAGAGCATTAAGCTTACTGACTCTGAAAAGGTGGCTTTGATTCCTTCCTTTAACATAAAAACCAGAGCACATTAAACTCTTACTTATTGCTCCAGTGGATTTTAGTGTTGTGGTGGAAATAAAAGCTTAGCTAAAGCATGGTGAGAGGCCTCTGCTGGTGCTGCACTGTACCCTCTGGGCACACTTTCCCCAGGGCTATTCCCTTCCCTTTTCCACAGGGTCTGTGCCAGCCCTGTCACCATATCAGCTGGATGCCTTCCAGAGGAGGATTAGCAGCTGTCACAGGGCTGCTTTCCATTTTGTTCCCCTGCCTGAGGAAAACCAGGCTGTCAGCCCTGCACAAGCACCAGATCTGACTTGATTCATCATTTCCCAGAAACAAATCTCTACTCTTGTACTTAGCGTACGGAAAATTATATTCTATTAAATAAATCAGTCTTTCTTTTTTCATTTCTCTTCCCCACTTGCCTCCTTTCACTCCCTCCCTCCTATGTGTACATGTACGAGCTGCACGGTCTATTCCACCTGCAAATCCTGTGGTAAGCTCTCAGGGGAGGCCCTATAGAGAGAAACTGCCACATAGTAATTTTTAGTAATTTTAATTGTAAAATTTAGTAATTTTAATTGTATAGTTTGGGATATTTGGGGCAAAATAATGACAAACAACCCAAAACAGAGATCCCTAAATAAAGTTCTGCTAAATGGTGCAGGACTGGGATGTGAATCTGGACATGTACCTGGAGTTTTTTACCTGTCTTTGTTTGGGTTTTTTTTCCCTGCTTTTCTTTTTTTTTTTTTTTTTTTTTTTTCCTTTCAAAATCTTACTGTGAGGACTATGAGAAAATTAACTGGTCCAATAGAGAGGCCCTATAGGGAGAAACTGCCACAGAGTAATTGTATGGTTAGGGATCTTTGGGGCAAAGTAATGACAAACAACCCTAAACAGAGATCCCTAAATAAAGTTCTGCTAAATGGTGCAGGACTGGGATGTGAATCTCAACATGTAGCTGGGTTTTTTTACCTGTCTTTATTGGGGTTTTTTCCCTGCTTTTCTTTTTTTTCCTTTCAAAATCTTCCTGTGAGGACCATAAGAAAATTAACTGGTCCAATCATAGGTGCAGCTGCTTCAATCTAACCTTCAATCAAACACAAAAGTGAAATGCAACTCACTTTCCTCAGGTAAAACAAAGTTCAAGAAATATTCAGGGCTGATGACAGACTCAGGGCACTAATGCATTTTACCTTCTGCAGTGGCTCCTTCCTTTTGAAAGTTATCAGCCCTAACCCAATTCCAAGAAAAACATACCCAAAAGTGAACCTAGCCTTGAAAGCAGACATCACTGCTCTGGTGAGGGTGGCTTCTCCTCGAGGAGGAAAGTAAAACAAGCAAATTTGTCCTGCCATACAAGCAGCAGCTGTGCTCTCCTAAAGCCACCACAGACATGAGATCTGTGGAAGGAAAAGGATTTGTTATTTTCTCCCCTTTCCTGGCAGGTGTCACAGCAATACAAAAGTGTCAGAAGACTTTGGCTGCAATAAAAGCAGAAAAAGAAGTGGGGAAAGTCTTTAAAGGAATTAGAAGCAGGAGGATAACAGTTTTTGTTTTCACCACAGCTTTGTGTATGTGTGTGCATGTGTGTACAAGGGCTGGAGAGGAGATAAAAAGACACTTCCTTCTGCTTAAAGCCTTTTTTAAACATGACTTTTGAAAACTTGCTCCTCCCCACACACCTGGTATCTTGTAAGAAAAGCGTTTTTCCATCACAGTGAGATCTCAGAATTAGTGCTTACCAACACAGCACTCACCATCAATCATGCATTGTCCATGCTTTATTGAGTTCCTGCCTTTGCCGTGTCAATATATTCCCATTTTATTAAATCCTCTTGGGTTTGTATTATTCATTCCCTCCCACACTCACTTTCTCACAGTTTGCTCTGGTTGTGGTCTGCAGCTTTCAACAGAAATAGCACAAAACCTCCAGCATCTCAGAGTCAGAGAAAGGAAAAACTAACAACAAAGCAGCAAATAAAGCCATTCATATAATGCCTTTCATATTCCTCCTATAAGAAATTCGCTGTCACACATTGTTTTTCACCCAGACATTATCAGAGTTTGGATGGAGAAGGACTAAATGTATTTCAATATCCCATCTCTAATCCCCTAAAATTAAGCTGTAATCATCAGGCAATGAAGAATCCGGAAGGAAAGGGAGGGGAGAGATGGGAGGAGGACATGGACAACTCAGTTGTTTAATTTCTTGCATTTTATGTTAAAAATTTTACATAGGAATTAATTTTCATTCCCTCTTTCACAAGGTGAGTCCTAACACCATCCTAAAAGTCTCTCTCTCTCTCCATGAGAACGCAGAGCAGAACTCCTGGAATTCTTGGTATCTCTATCCTGGTATCTCCTGCTAGACATGGAATTGGGGAGAACTGAGCATTCCTTGCAGTATGTTGGAGGATTTGAAGCACTGGATTGCCATAAAAAGTGAACCCTGAGAAGAAATTGAAATCTCAGGGCAGTCCAGAGGTAAGCTCCAAAATCTTTGAGGGAACTGTATTCCAGCCCCTTTCTCAGCACTTGGATCTTGAGACACTCTGTCCAAGATAACGTCCTTTGCAGGTCCCATTATTATGTTCCTACCACTTCACTGTGCAGGGAATCCAAGCATCTCCTTCAGGGTCAGGAATTAATTTAGGAGCTGGGGAATCTGAATCTCCTGGTTTTCCAGTGTTCATTTCCTTGTGCAGAATCCTGGAGGAGTGATTCCACCTTTGCTCTGCCCTCACCAGAAATACACGCCAGTTTAATCATTGCTAAGGCTTCAGACAGTACCAGAAGTATTTATTGCAGTACAATATATTAGCTCATCCATATTTTCTGACACAGTTTTACTGCTGTTTGGCAGTGCCAGGAAAAGAGAAGCTGTCTGATAGTGGTGTCTGCCTATAAGAAGGAATTGAGCATGGGATTCAACTCAAAACTTCTCAGAAATGTAAGTCAAACCACTACACCCTCCACCCCCAGGTGCTAATTCACCAGCACCATTATAAGGAGGTACCAGCATCACCCTGCCCTTCCTGGGCTCCCAGGAGCAAACAAGGAATTCTGCTGCTGACTTTGTGCCTGGAGCATCTCACCCTGACCCTGTGCTCAGTGCTGAGAAACTTCCAGCCCAGGAGCTGTGAGGGGACTCTCACACCCCTGTCACAGCTCCACTGACCCCAGCACTGCAGAGTGAGCAGGGGAGACTGAATGTGCTCTCAGTCACACACAGTCACACACAGGGAGAGCAGCAGCAGAAAGTGTCATTACTTAAATAAATTGGTGCATCCCCTTTCCTTTTTGACCCAAACTGGAAAGGATCCTGCAACAAATAGTCATTTCTCCCACTAACCAACTATGAGAGACAGGTAATGTGGGCTCACTAAAGGACAGAAAACTGCTGCTGCTGCTTTCAGACCACAATTTAATTAACTGTGGTTTTCTATTTTTTCTTTTTTATTACTATAAAGTAATGGACCCAGGACTGATCCCTTGGGCTTGGAGGCTTTAAAGACAGTAACAACTTAATGAGGCAACTTACATTGTGTTTATCCTCCCCCAGGTTCGAACACTCCACAGCTCCCGGGCAGGAGCCGAGAAAGGGGCCAGCCCACGCAGGATTAGGATGCAACTTCGACCTTTCTGTGAGCAGATCCAAGGTAGCCAAATTAGGCTGAGGCTTTTTTCTCCTGTGGTTTGAAGCGCCCTGGACCATTTTCAGAAATGCAACTGGTTTTGAACCTAGAAAAATTTAAAATCTAGACTATTTTGTCAATGGCCCTTTTCTAACACAGAGAGACCTTTTGCAATTTCTTTTCCATGTCTGAGGCTTGGAGACGGGTTCCCGGTGAACTATGCAACGATTTTAAGTTAATAGTGCCATCTAGTGATGTGGAAAACAACGAGTCTTAGAGTCACTAGGCAGAGGCTTCAGGGCTCCAGGGCCTCCCCAGGAAATAAACACCTTGTGTAATATTTAATAATATCTCAGGGTGACCTGTGCCAGGAGCGGGCAGAGTCCCACACACTGCTAACAGATACCCTGGAGGTGGGAGCAAAGGTTAGGAGTCAGTATCCAGACCTTGGGAGAAAAAAGAAAACCCACTGAGATTTGTGTGTGAGGTTTTAGGATATTTTCCTTAGCCATAAGAGGAAGGGGAGAAGGTATAAAAATATGATACTGTGATGCTCTTGAATATTTCTGACACATATATATACACTTATATTCTATATGTGTGTGTATATATATATGTATATATATATGCAACACACAGATACATTTAAATATGGATATAGATAGATATAAAGATATAGATATATAGATAGATACACAAAATATTGCTAGGTGCATCTATCTGTAAATAGAAGCATCTGCCTCTCCCCAGTGGCATTTATAAATATCAGTTGAATCCTCAAAATTCAGCAACCCCATTCCCAGAGCCTGGATTTCATTAGTCAATTTTCAAACAGGGGGAAAAGGAAAGTGGACACACATGCAGAGTAGCCAATCCTAAATTCATGATCATTTGAAGCTTTTCACTATGGCAAATTAATCAACTGCATGCAAAATCTTAGGGACTCTTTAATACACCCCAGAGGTTAAATTTTCAAAATAGGTACATTGAAAGTTTATTCCCACTCCCTTTGTATATTTCTTTTCTGCATATTCTCCATGTGCCTTTCAGAGTTTGCCTTCATGCCTGTCCCTTAAGATATGAAGGACCTGAGGACTTCTTTTTAAGCCCAGAGCATGCGATGACAACACTTTGTGTGATTTATTTTAATGAGAAGGCAAAGCACTATTATTATGCAGCCAGACTCCAAGCAAACCTTTCACTCCAGCTGCTACAGGCGGAGGCTGGATGATACATTTCTGTGCCTTCTTACAGCTAAGGGAATGAAATGAAGTAAAAGGTGTTCTCAGTTTCCCGAATAAAAAGTAGGAAAAGTGAGTCTTGAAAGAAGGCTTCCAGGGACTTGAGCCAACACATTTGTGTCAAAGGTCTAAAAGGAGACCTGGCTGCTCTTTACTTGCCTTGTGTTTATTCTGTACTTCATGTTTTGCAGTTTCCCTTAGTGAATTCCAATAGTTGGGGTAAAAAAATCTGATTATTTTCCTTTCCCTGCTCATTATTTCTTTCTGGTTTTAGTTACTGGTGGTTTTTTTCTGTTTGTTTCCTTGTTTTCCTCTGACATGTGAGAGTTTACCCAGGGGTGCATGGTGGGATGTGCTGATGATGGGGGTGAAACAGAATTTCCTCCAGAATCTGGATGGCAATTCTTCAACATGCACTCAGACTGGAAATGTTTCTCAGGCTGAATGCAGAAGGCAATCTGTAGGATAAAGCTCTGCAGACCTGTAAATTATAGTTTGCTTATTTTTTTTTTTTTTCTAAATCATTGCTGGCTTTGCAGGAGGTGAGTACACTGGCAACACTCAACATCTCTCTCAGCCTTTTCCTTTGACATGTCATATTTGGAGATTTTGTTCTCACACTGTCAAATTTAAGATTCCCGTAGACCCTTTGAAAGTATTTTTTGCTCCAGGGTTTGAAGTATGTTTTGCAGACCAAACATTAATTGCATAGTTTCCTGCAAGTTTGAGGACTGGACTTTATGACCCTGCAAGTTACCTTGTACTCCTAAATTGTTGTCCTCTCCTAC
>VWZU01019431.1:267120-327944 GCA_013397095.1 Sterrhoptilus dennistouni | reverse complement strand
TTTTTTTTTTTTTTTGAGGCATAGTTTTCTTTAAATCTTAAAATAGCTGCAGCATCTAGCTCAAAATCTAGTTGAAAAACTAGACTAGGATCAAAGAAAGCCTGGAGATATATATCCAGGGACTTGATTTCTCTCTCTCCCCTTGCAGTTTGTTGTCCCAAATTGCAGAGAGTAGATGTACTCCCGGAAGACTCTGTCTGAAAGGCTCGTCTGAGCAACAGCACGTGGCTCCAGTGAGGAGCTGCAGGGTCAAAGTGTTCTTTGCATGATTCAAGCAGGGAAATTATGTATATATGTGGCACACAAAGACTAACTGCAGTCCTGCAGCCCCCAAGGATCCTGCAGAAGAACCTTCATGCACCCTGATGCACACAATTTGTTACAGTGGGTTTGGGCTTTTAGCATCTATGTGTACCCAAAGGAAATGCCTCTCAGTTATCCTGATCAGTGGGTCTTTGGGATGCAGAGATCAGTTTGAAAGCTCCAACGTTTTGTCAGAAGAGGCAGAGATTTCACATCATTCTGAGTTGCCATTTGCCTGCAGGTGAAGTGCATTGCTGCACCAATTAGAGCAAATTATGAACGGGGTGACCTGCCACAACATGGAGATGTCAGGCAGGATTTAGTTTGCCTTTGCAGGACAGAGAAGGTAGAACCCACACTAGTATCTAGAATTTTCATATCTGGGTTTTCTTCAGCCTTTGGATCTAAGCTTCCTGACTTTTTCTTTTAGGGGGACATGTTTGGGATCACATCTGTATGAGGTGCTGTAGGTCATGGCAAAGGCCTTGCAGTGACAGGTGCACATATTACCTTCTCTTTCCCTTCCCAGTCTGGATCAGCATTGCACCTGTCCCCAGGGAACAGTTCACAGAGAACCACAGAATGTTTGGGTTGAAGGGGACCTCAAGGGTATTTTAGGTTCAATCCCCCTGTTAGACCAGTTTCCTCAAAACCTGAGTCAATCTGGCCTTGAACACTTAAACAAAAAGATAAATATATGGCTGTATTTCCTGCAGATTTTTGCAGTTGATTTTTTTTTTTAATCTGAAATCCAAATTGAGAACCAGACTCTATCCCCTGCCCCCAACATTTCCATTCCCAGATTTCCTTTTTTTTTTTTTAAGATCATTGGTAAATCCCTTATGTCAGGAGATTTTGAGTTATCCAGTGTTTCTTTGATGTGCTTTCACCTTCTGTTTGCTCTTCAAAGAGAACATCAGACTAATAGGTTGGTAGGCAAAGCCAAAGTGTCATGCCAGCTCTGTGACACACATTGTCCTGTCCCTGAGTGTAGATGTGTGCTCAGGAGCTGTTGTTCCTTGCCTGTCTCAAAGCACTTGTGTCAGGTTACCAAAGAGGGCTGTGCTGTCACAGGGCTGAGGGAGATGACAGTCTTGTTTGGAGCAGTGGATGTGAAGAATGTCCACAGGGATGAAGTCACTCCTGCACAGCACAGAGCACTGGAATCCTCTGTGCCTGTCATTTGTCCTGTTGCCTTCTGCATTAATCAAAAGATGAGAGAATGAATGTGATCCCTCTGCACACTCTTGCAATGAGGCATCTCAAAGGCCAAAACTCAAACACAAACATTCCCACTCTGTCTTAGCCTGGGCTTGGCCACCAGTGCTCCACTCCCTGCAGGTCTCTCTGAGGGTAAAGGATTGGAACCAGGTGATTTTAGGGTCCTTTCCAACACAAATCATTCTGTCATTCTGTTTTACCTGAGAAGGATCCCACACACTCCCAGTCATCCAGCAACCATTTCTAAGAGTCCAAACATTTATTAGAAGGCTCTAGGCAGTACAATGGTCTTTAGTTCCCATTTTCAGTCTGTGCAACTGCCTCATATACCTTATGGAAACTTTGAGGTGTATAAAACCTATGTGCAAAGCTATCATGATGCTGAGACTTATATCTTTTCCCACTGACTTCAGAGGGAGCCAGAATGTGACCAAAAAAAACCAAAGACAAAGACAAAAACAACAAAAACAAAAACAAAACAAAACAAAAAAAAAAAAAAAAACAAACCCCCGCAAAAAAAAAAAAAAAAAAAAAAAAAAAAAAAAAAAAAAAAAAAAAAAAAAAAAAAAAAAAAAAAAAAAAACAAAAAAAAAAAAAAAAACCACAAAACCAAAACCAAAGCCAAAACAAACAAACCAACAAAAAAAACAAAAGTGGAATTGTAAATAAGTAAATAAGTAAAACCCTCAGTAAACACAGAATGTGTTTTTATGACTGGAAATGAATGGTCCTTTCAATAATGCAGTATCTTTGGGTTACCAAATCCAGTTTTTGAAAAGAAACCCTCTTTGGATCCATTTCAGGTGAATATGGTTAGTCTAATTAGTAATGGGTTTATCACATTCCTCTCTTATTCAGAGGAGAATACATTCTGAAAGGTTGCTGCCTTTGTTTGAGCTCATTAAGGTTGTATGTGCCATTACAATTGCAAAACTTATACTTTTGCTTATTCTAAAAAAAAAGAAAGATATCCACTTGGAACAGTATCTGGCGTATTCAGATTTTTGTATAATCACATCATCAATACCTCATCTCATTGTCCCTACCCCTGCCTACATTTATAGGGAACACCTTCAATCCAGAACTAAACAATACTACAAATATCACAATTTCTTTATGATTTGAGGGCTCTTGAAAGAGAGCATTTACAAACATAAGCCTTGCTTTTTATAAGACTCTTATCCTCATTTTCAGCTATGATGCTGAGCAGGTTTACAGCTGCCCTAATTCAAACTCTGTCCCAGCAGCTTGGAGGGAGCTGTACAGAACTTTAGAGAGAGCAGTGGTGGGAATTGATATGGATCACAAGTGCAGAAAAATAACTTCATATTTTCTATTAGAATCATGGAATAGTTTGTGTTGGAAGGAACTTCAAGTATTATCTCCTTCCAACCCCCCTGCTACAGGCAGGAACACCTTCCACTATCCCAGGTTGCTCCAAACCCCATCCAGCCTGGCCCTGACCACTCCCAGGGATGGGGCATCCACAGCTTCTCTGGGCAACCTGTGCCAGTGCCCAGTCTGGTTGGTCTTTTTTTACTTTGTTGCACACTACTGATGCTTTTGGGCCAAAATGTCTTTAAAATATCCATGTAAACTGAAATCAGGCATTCAGGTTCTTAATTTCCCATATTTTTTTTCCCCAATCCT
Source organism: Sterrhoptilus dennistouni (assembly GCA_013397095.1). NCBI lineage: Eukaryota > Metazoa > Chordata > Aves > Passeriformes > Zosteropidae > Sterrhoptilus > Sterrhoptilus dennistouni. The sequence goes on along the minus strand of VWZU01019431.1, from coordinate 324,770 downwards.
TCCTACAAGAACAGTATCAAATGAACAATACAATGTGCACAAACACATATGCAATTACAGTGATACCACATAATTCAAACCTACACATCTCTCCTAGCCCCTTGTGCTGGGATAGTAAAGGACACTCTATTCCTTGGGTCCTCACACAGTACAAAGAAGAAGAAAGAGGGGAAGAGAAGGACAATGTGAAAAAAATATCACCAAGTTCTAATGATTTTAACAAAGAAAGCAGCTGATAGAGGGAAATTGAAACCAAAGAGCATGTAAGGAGAAAAAATAATGCCAAGCATAACATGCTACCTGTACTAAGACCCAGAGAGAATTTACTTTCCATTTATTTGAGTGGAATTGGTGTTTCAGAACATAGTTTGCTGCCACTGAAGTCACCAAGAAATTTCATAGCAAGTGAGATTATTATACAATGTAGGACAGCAGGGATTAACTGAGACCATATTGAGGACTCTGCAAGGATGGATTTCCAAGCTCATTTTAGAGTGAAGAGGTGGTAAGTTGACCATGATGAACATTTAGAACAGAGATAACAAGGATAGAGACCTTCATTTACAAGATATGCGAGCAGCGCTGAGGTGTTGGTAATGCCCTTCAATACATCCATTGCTGAGCTAAAATTCTGTAAAAGCACTGGGAGCTTCTCAGAATTAGTGAGCCAATGACAGAGAAAGGAGGAATTCTAATTCTTTAACTGAGTGTATAAAAGGGAGAGAAAAAGAGTAAAGAATGCATAAAGTTTAAAAAGAAGGGAATTCCAGAGAGCTTTTTTTTTTATTTATTTAAAACTAAGGAAAGAGCATATTGTGAACAAAGAAAAGGACACCATTAATGCAATTACAGATTTAGACTCATGTTGTAGACAGAATTGGGCCAGTTGTTACCAGAAGACCCAGCATTCATTATAATTCACTTAGAAAGGAAAATCAAGCTGTTGAAAAGGCAGCAAGCTAGTGGAAGAGAATTAGAACCCAATGAAAAAAAAGGAAAGGAAGAATAATAAAAGACACAGCCAGGGTTTCATATCTTTCTTTTTCTTTCTTTTTTTCTCTCCTCATCTTCAGACCCAGCTCCTCAGGAGGTGACACCTTTACTGATCTGTGCCCATGTTCCCTCTTGTACCCTGGAAAATACCCCTAAGGTAAAAAATGGGTTGCCAAGTCAAGAGCATTGTTTCAGTAGGAACGGGGTAAAACTGGTCCTGCGTCACTTAGAGTGTGGGGCAATAGCTTCATACCAACCTTTTTTCGCCTGTTCTTGGTGGGAATACTGGCAAAAAAGTCATGAAAATGAAAACAAAACAAAAAGGAAAAAAAAAAGGCAAAATAAATAAGGAAGCCCTATAGCTGGATTTCAGGATGATCTCAGACATGGATGACTTTGTTCTGCATTGATCAAAAGGCTTGATTTCCTAGAGCAGAAGGCAGGCAGAACTCTTGTTGACATAACTTTTTTTTTTTTTCTGTGGCTTCATGGGACATTATTTGTGAAAGAATCATAAAAAATATTAGAATTTAACATATTTCAATCATCTATGCTCAGCTGAGCATGGTAATTATTTCTCTTTTCACAGGTAACTGCTAATTTAGTTAGTAAATTATTTTCCCTAAATTCTGCAGCCTGTGTATTTTCAGATAGCAAACGATGTATTTGTTTAACTTCAGAATTTGTGTGCTGTGGGATTGTGTTCTGCTTGAAAGCAACTGCTGCCATTTGAAAAACAGCTGAAAATGTTCCAGAAAGAGAGAATGAACCCAAACCACATGGGAGCCTGGATGTCTGTTACTGTGGCCATGGACCTTCTGAAAGTGACTGAAGCCCCACACAGGTCTCAGCACTCAGGGGTCACTCCCTAAAAAGATGCCAGAAGCCTCTCTAATGTCCAGCACAGCCAGTGCCACAACTTCAGGATGGACCCAACACTGCCTGAGCCCTTCAGTGGCAGTGACACCTCTGGGATGATGTGTTCAGAAAGGGGTAAAGTTACTGCACAACAGCAACTGCAGGCAGAGAGAGGAGGGATAGTGAGGGATGTGGGAGAGAGAACCCTGCAGAGATCCCCCTGCAGCCCCTTCAGGACCCCAGGATGCAGCAGGGGGTGCCTGAAGGAGGCCCTCACCCCGTGGGATGCCCACACTGGAGCAGGGTCCTGGCAGGACCTGTGACCCATGGAGAGAGGATCCCAGGCTGGAGAAGGTTTGTTGGCAGGACTTGTGACCCCGAGGGAAACCCACACAGGAGCAGGGTCCTGGCAGGACCTATGACACCAAGGGAAGCCCACACTGGAGCAGACTGATCCTGAAGGACTGACCCTGTGGGAGGGACACCACTGGAGCAGTTCATCAAGAGCTGCAGCACGTGGGAAGGGATCAGACTGGAGAAGTTAATGGGTGGCTATCCCCTGTGGGAGGGACCTTGCTCTAGAGCAGAGGGAAGCTGTGAGGAGTTCTCCCCCTGAAGAGGAAGGAACAAGAGAAATGTGATGAACTGATTGCAGTTCCCATTCCCTGTCCCCCTGAATTACTGCAGAGGAAGAGGCAGAGAATTTGAGAGTGAAACTGAACCTGGGAATGGAGAGTTGGGGAGAAAATATTTTAAGATTTTGTTTTATTTCTGATTTGGTTGGTAATATATTACATTAATTTCCCCAGGTCAAGTGTGTTTCCCTATGATGGTTACTGGTGAGTGATCATTCCCTGTCCTTATCTCACTCCCAAGCCTTTTGTTATATTTTTTCCCCCCTGTCCATCTGACAGAGTAGCTTTGGTGGGCAGCTGGTGGACAGCAGTAGATGCTGGATGGCCCAGGCAGTTATCTCAATCAGTGTACTCAGAGAGCTGGAGCCTTTGGTCTCCTTTTGTGCAAACTGTCTCTTGAAGTAAATTTGTGTTGCTATAGAAACACTATACCTGGCACATGAATTGTGTTGGCAAGGAAAAAAAAAACACCACATGCATTCCTTTAAAGTTCCTCAGAGCTGACCATGCCTTTAGGGAGGATCTGCTGCAGCAACGTCTCTGACTCGTTTATTTGTGTCATTGAAATCCCTACAGGAACCACAGGGCTGGATGCTCTCCCCCTGAGCCCATCTTCTCCCCCACCAACTGTTTGTCCTTTCCCTGGTTTAGACTCACAGTTGGTTCTGAGAACTGAACTCTCCTGCTAGACGTTTGGGCTATTTAAGTCTTTGACTACAGCCATTCTACCCTATGCCATCTTTCTTTTTATAAACTCAAGACGTCCGTGGCAACATTTCTTTTCAAAGAAAGTTGAGGTAGAAGATTCCAAATTATTTGCTTCCTCACAGTTATCAGACAAAGTGTGGAAGGACTGGAAGACAGAAGAACCTGCAGGCACCCCCCTGCCATTATCATATCCATATCAAAAATACACCCTTGTTTTGTTCCAGCAAGAAATTTTTCATACCTCCAGTCACCCATACAGTACACACCATTTGTGTTATGAGAGTGCTTATCATCTTTGAACAGAAGCTGATGTAAAATTCTAGAGAAAACCAACTGACTTATTTTAGTATGGCACAAAAATAGTACAGGCTGCACAATGCAAGCCTGAGATATTGATAAAGAAGAAACAGCAATAAAAAGATGGTGCCTTCAGTCTTCAAAACATTAGAAATTTACCTTAGTAATTATGCTTGCACATTAGTAATGGATTAGAAACTGAGTTACTTCCTTATGGAAACTACATGTATTTGTATTAATCACATTTTATCAGTTGACAGCAGACACTGAAATAACTTGTTTAAGAAGTTGCAAGGATATGCAGCAAGCCAGTGGCATTTGTCAGGAGTGCAGTTTGGTAACAACATTAACTACCAGATATCCAAGATGTGTTTTCTTCAGTTTGCACTGATATTGTTATCTGACGAAAGGCTAAGCAAGTGGAATACACTGAGAAACAAGGAGAGGTGAAGGAACACTGGTAACTTTATCAGGGAAAGCCAGAGCACTGAACCAGCCCATCAAAGAAGGACTAGACCATTGCCCTGGTCAGGAACCCACAATGATGTGCCAGTCCCTCCCCAGAAATCTGTGCAAACTAAAGGGGTTATTGCCTAGAGCATTGGGGAAATGCTTCTTTTTCCACAGTTTTGTGATAGAAGTGCTGAAAACCTGTTATTTTATCACGTGACTGCAATGGCACAAAGTTTAATCCATGACTGGATCCCTCTTCATGGCGGGGAGTCAACACTGACATGTTTTGCTACCTATCTTGAAGCTCACTCAAATATGAAACCTTCCCCCAGTCTTCCCTACTTTTAGCTTTTAAGACCATCCATGGCAAATTTTGGAAATGTCTGGCGGTTGTGAGCTTCCTGGATTTTTTTAAAGCCTGCCTTGCTTCAGCCTGGCAAACAGAACAACTACATTTCAAGTACTGAGTTAGCCACCCCTTGGAAAATCTTCTGTTCCGAAGTTGTGCCTAAATTGTCACAGATGAACCCACACACAACTCAGGAAGAGACTGATTTCCTTTCTATGCTGCATCCCAGGACTGCACTGACCACTTCTGTTTTGATTGAGATGGAGCATGAGGGCATGCATTTATGTGTACTGAGCAAAAAAAAATTCTACTTTAAATTGTACTGCACATTCATCATCTTCACTGTCCCCAGCAGCTATCCTGCACTCCCAGGAAACGGCCTGAGCTGCAATGAGCATCTATTTTCAGCTCTGTTTTGGAGGCTAGAGCTTAATTTGCATAGATTCTTTAGGGGAAAACTTAGTTCTTCACTTTTATTCCTTGTTTTATTTAATTTATGATATTTTATTGGTACTCTCAAAAAAAATGAAGAAAAAACATTAATTTTCTTCATAAAATACATATAAAATGATATTTCAGAAATAAGGGGATTTTTTCAGATATTAAGCTTGGGATTGCTTCCTCAAATAGTTCTTCAGCTTCTTCCACAAAAGTGTATTCTTAAACATTTAATTTCAGATTCTGCAAAGTAACGCAGTGCCATAATCACCATTTAATTGATGTTTTAATCCTTCTGTTTGTCTGAGTGACAGCAAAGGGGATTTCAATTAAACAGCAGTTTTGCTGTGCTAATATTTAAAAGCCCTCTAAAAGAAGAAAAAAAAAAGTATTTGACATTTCACAGCACTGACACCTGCCTGAAAATATCATATATTATATCTTAATGAAATGTGCTGTGAAAATGCATTTTTATGCACTATACAGCTCTCAGTTGAATTGCAGATTTTTTTTATCCTTTAAAAAGAAGATGCCAAGACCTAATTGAATAGACCAGCGATTAGGTTACAGGCTTGGTGCATGCTGTTTGCAAAATCCATTATTTTCTTCATAGTTATGAGAAAACTTCTTTAGCGAGTTTTGCTGCCTACTTTCCATGTATAAAATGGAGAAGACTTTGACATAATGATGTAGTCTAGTGACACATATGACACAAGGCATAATTTTTGGAGGAGAGGCTGGAAAGCAGCCCTGTAGAAAGAGATCTGGGGATCCTGGTTGATGGCAAGTAGAACATTATGGTTCTTCTGAGCTGATCTCCCAGCCAGCCCTTCTCTTCAGATACCATATAAATGAGTTATTCATTCCTTTGGGTCCGGATTTCAGACAGAGACGTGTCCTCGGCTTGGAGAAAAGGAGAGGACTCACACTTGGTGGTAATTAGGAAGGTTTATTCAGGCTGATGGCTCCAGCGTGAGTGAGGATTTGGGGCTCTTACCTGCCCTAAAGTACAGGGGAGTTACTTTTGGAAATGAGGGGGAGTGACTTAGGTACAGGGGGCATTGACATTGCCATTTTGGGGCAAAAGAGGTGTGGGGATACCTGAAGCCTTGGCTGAGTCACCAGCTTCTGCCAGGGTACTCAAGCACTAGGGTGTGTCAATGGATAAGACAGGATGGACTGGGAGAGGGCTGTTGAGGGTAAACGACAGGGATTAGGGAAAGGGGGGTGGGTAGGGATCAACTATTACAGAAACTTAATAACCAAAACCATACAGAACTTTAGAAAACTCAAAATGCACCGCAACAGAACATGAGTCAGCAGTGCCCTGGCAGCCAGGAGGGACAACCCTGTCCTGGGGCCATCAGGGACAGCACCACCATCTGGAAAAGAGTGGGGATTGTCTCACTCTGCTCTGGGATGGGGTGACCTCATCTCAAGTCCTGAGGCAGTTTTGAGTGCCTCAGTATAAGAATATAAAGCTCTTGGAGTGTGTCCAGAGGAGATGAGAGACCAGGATGGTGAAAGGCCCCCAGGGCAGGACAGGAGGAGCAGCTGAGATCACTGAGTGTACAGCCTGAGAAGGGATGTTACACTGCACCAAGCAGATGATGCTATAAAAGGAAAATAGTCTCTGATTACTTTTGAACATATCAGGAAGCCTAAGTAGAAAGTTTTGTGCCCTTTTCAATGGCATTGGCCCAGAGCCAGCACAGGGGCACTGGTTGGGCCTCGGAAATGTTTCTCAAAACCTGTAGCTGTTCCTATTGTCAGCGAGCCAAGTTGTCCCTCCTTGGTTGTTGTCTGCTTAAGAAGGAGCACAGAGGTGCTCAAGTGCTTCTTGGGATGTCTTAGTCAGGTGTCAGGTGTTTCTCTGGCAGCTGCCCAAAACTCTGTTCTTTTGTTTCTGTATTATTTATTATTTTCTCTTTTATTATAACCTTTGCTTTACAAAACACACCTAAGGAGCTGTCTCCCAATATTATTAAGCCACTCTGGAAGGTCGCAGGTCAACCCTCAGACTTGATACATCTTCATGGGCTCATTACTGCTGGCCATGTGTAAGGCTGTATCAAAGGGAAGGCTGAGGGTGTCCTCCTCACAGTCTGCACCTTCCTCCAGAGGAACAGGAAAGGAGGAAGAGCTGATCTCCTCTCTCTGGTGACCAGCAATAGGACCTGAAGGAGTGGGGTGGTGTTGTGTCAGATGAAGTTCAGACTGGACTTTGGGAGAATGTTCTTCACCCAGAGGGTGTTTGGTCATTTGAACAAGCTCCTCAGGGAAGTGGTCATGGCACCAAATCTACCAGAGCTCAAGCAGCATCTGGATGATGCTCTTAGTCACATGGTTCAGCAATAGGCAGGCCTGAAAGGAGCAGGGAGAGTTGGACTCCATGACCCTTATGTGTCCCTTTAAAACTGACTTATTCTGTGATTCTCTCCCTCTATATTTTTCCTATAGGTGGTGGCTGAAATTTTTCTGGAAGTTAGCTTTAGCTCAAAAATTAACACGTTCCAGTTATAAAGCATGTCTACAGATGTATTTATCACAACTATCGCATTCTAGTGTTATTTCAGAATAATCAAAGTGCGACTGCTTTCTTCCTTGTCAGCCACTGCCACCTAGGTGTCAGTTCAAACCATCCTGAAACTGACACCAAGATTTGGTCGACTTCTGTGTTATCAAAGAAGATTGAAAGAGATTTTGTTTGTCTTTTCAAATCAGAGTATGAGAAAAACATTATTAATGGCTGAAGAAATTAATATGTATTTAACTGTGTATTAATGTAGGATACATATTCTAATTGAGATCAATATTGCCCTGGAACATCCTCCAAGTTGATATGGACAGCCAGAACATACACTGAGGTGGAGTTCTGTCCTCTGCCATGACCAAGGTTTGATGGGAGTATTCGGGTAGAAGAAAAACAATTCAAGTAAAAAAATTACATTAATGATTTAAGACTAATACAGACCCAAAACAAACTGCTGCTGATGGTGTGGGGTATTTACTGTGGTCTCATCTGCAGTTAAGTCTTATATTGTCTTTTAGATTAGAATGATGACTGACAGTGGAAAAAATAAAAAAGCTCCTACTCTGAATATGCACATCTCAAAAGGGTTGCTCCAACCTATATTTAAGGTCCAACTTGAGTTTCCCTAATTAATTTAATTTATCTTTTCTATTTCATTCTGTCTTTATCTTTCCCCTACCAAGATTTTTTTCTTGACAGATCTTGAAGGTAAGCATTAAGAACAAAAAGAGCTTCCTGGGCTGCATAAGAGGAAGCTGTCCAGAAGGTCAAGAGAGGTGATTCACCCCTACCACTCCACTCTTGTGACACCCCATCTGAATTACTGTGTCCAGCTCTGGGATCCCCTACACAAGAAAGACATGAATCTTCTAGACCAGCTCTAGAGGAGGTCACAAAGATGCTCAAAGGACTGAGAAAGTTGGTGTTCAGCCTGGAGAAAAGGACATTCCAGGGGAAACTTTTATCACCTTCCAGTACATAAAGTGTGTCTACAGTAGAGCTGGAGAGTGACTTTTTACAAAGACATTTAGTGATAAAACAAGAGGAATTATTTAAAAGTGAAGGAGGCTATATTTAGATCATAAGGAAGAAAATTTTTACAGTGAAAGTGATGAGGCACAGAAACAGGTTATCCCTAGATAATGTGTGAAGGACCCCTCCAAATCAAACTATTTAATGATTATGAAATCTGATTTCCAGAACTTCTTCCTTTAAATCTTTCTTTAGCAAATTTCCCTCTGCAATACTCACTCATTTATTTTAATTAGTGAGAATTCTGTAGCCCACCACAACAAATAGAATCAATAAAATAAAAAGGAACAGCCTGGTCAACATCTTTGTTGCAACTATTTGTTTTTTTAATAGATTTCCCCCAGTCCCTCAGGAAATGAAACATCCACAGCAGCAGCCCACATACTGTATTGACATATTTCAGTTCATTTCAGCTCTTTGGCTTACTCACTAAAAAGTTTACCAAATTGAGTCTCCAATACAAGCACCCTCTCCCTCACTGCCTTTCTGTTGTGTGTTAATTTGCTTCTCTATTAAGGAAGAAATTACTACATAGCTGCTTTTTGTGGTGCTTCCTTTTGGGTTGTTTGTTGTAGTTTTATTTTTCTTAAGGCATTTTTGGTAGATGTATCTCAGCTTTCAGGTACATCCAACATACTGATTTCTCATGTGCCTCAAAGAATTTCAGAAACTGCACACTTCATGTAGTACAACTGAGCTTCCATCCTAAAGGAAGCTATTTAGTAAATCCATCAAAGTAATAAAAATAGTAATGACAGGTCGTTCTAGGAGTGATTCTTACTCCTAAGACATAAGAGAAGTCCAGGATTATTAACCTTGAAAAATGACAAATCAAATTTAGTGATGTTACCTCACTATTGATTTCACCATCCCTGTTGAGGGAATTCTCATGAAAATTATAAAGATCTTCCAGTGCTGTATTTACACTGTCTCTGAGAGTCCTGAGATTTTCTGGAGTTACTTATGATGGCATATATGCTTCTTACAGAGGTGCATTGAATTATTTCTCTTAAGATGTGACTTAACAAAGGGTAAGGAACATTTTCAATAAAAGATAAGCAGGTTGCCTTAAAGCAATATACAGAAGAAGATACCCTCTTAGAGAGACTCCAAGGACTAGGACAGCATTGGGAGAAGGTCACACCATGCTCAGGAAGTCATGAAAGAGAGAAAAGTGGATTGTCTGCCTGCCTGCCATGGGGCACATGGGTAGGAAGAGACCTGTTGCCTCCACTTTGCAAAACTAAACTGTCTTGGACATAAGGGATACAAAGAGCAGTAAAAGGGTTTGCTCTGAGCTACAGATGTCTGGAGCATGATGTGCTCCCCTTGATCTTTCAGGTTTCCTGAGATTCACAAATACCTGGAGACAAGGTAGCACAGTGGCGGGAGGGAAGGAAGAAATTAGGAATGGATTGATAGGGCAACTTTGAGGGTGGAAACTGATAGGGGGTTTGGAGGAGATTAATGAATTGCTATTTCATGGAATCATAGAAGGGTTCAGGCTGGAAAAGACCTTTAAGATCATCTCATTCCAGCTCCCCTGCCATGGACAGGGACACCTTCCACTGGACCAGGTTGCTCAGAGTCTCATCCAAACTGTCCTGGAACATTTCCAGGGATGGGGCATCCACAGCTTCTCTGGGCAACCTGTGCTAATGGCTCACCAGACTCAGTTAAAAATTTCTTTCCAATGTCTTATCTAAACCTGCACTCTTTCAGCATGAAGCCATTCGCCCCGTATGATATTTTCAGTATCTGTGTCTGTAAAAAGCCTGATAGCATTTTCCTGATAGCAATAAACAGTAACGTGCAGTTGTGTAAAAAGTTGCCATTTCACTTCATCAGGTGCAGTTTGGTGACTGCAGGAATTACATTTAATTGGGTAATTCAACACTCAATTCTTCAGAAAATTTAAAATGCTATGTTTCATGCTTATGAAAGAAATCTTCACCCAAGGTCCTTGCATATTCCAAAATGAAAACAGTATCTGCAAGGTTTTTTAATAAAAAACATTTGACAAAATATGAAAACATTTGGTGTCCATATTTATAATTTAGATCTTAATCTTTTACTATATTTCTAAATGCAGATGGCACTCAGGCAGGTAAAATGCCATGTATTTAATTCCTGTCTTTTCAGTCTGCATTTTAAAAATTTGTATAGATATTGCTAACAAAAGTGGTATTATTTAACAAATACAAAGTTGTTTTTGTCATATGTCATCTTGGATGACTAATATAAGCCTAGTGCCATCAGTAGAACTCAAGAATTTTGAGTGGAATGGGATGCATCTATTCTAATGGCTTTTCCTTTCATGTTTGTTTGAAGCTCTCTTTTTTTTCTTATATCAAAACCTCCAGTCTCAAGATGAATCAGTAAAAGCTTCCTGATTTAAAAATCCATTATTGTTAATGGTGTTTATGCAGAATTTTAATTGTTTTACAGCTTCCTATTATTTTGCAGATAGCTTTTTTCATTGGGTTAGACCTTGAAATACACTGGCATGAAGCTTTTAAGACCTGTGTGCTCAGTAGCCATTCAGGGAATAAGTGGATAGCCTTTTTTAGCTGGATGGGTCATATGTAATTCAGACTATGTCATTCCTATTGGGCAAGATGAGAACAGCAGATGTTATTCTTTTCTGAAAAAAATTCCCTGTAATGGGAAGTAAAAAAAATGGAGCTGTTGAATGGAATTTCAGAATAATCTCTTGGTAAAAATGGACAAAATGCTTTTCTTTCCTCATGTTTCTTTTTCCTTTTTTTACACACCACTCCCTGAGTCGTACAAAAAAAAAAGCAGCCTTCTACAAAGGGCATCCAAACTTCTCCCACACACCTCCAGCCTGCTCCTCCCCACCCCTTGCCCCAGTAACAATGTCAATCTCTTTATATAAGCAAAGCCTTGTATCTCAGGAAATAGCCTGGCTTCTAGAAAACAGCTGAGCTACTTACAGCAAAGTGGATTTGACTTTATCACTAAATCGTGAAAAAGCAGGATTAAGGATTGTTTCCTTTTCAATTTCTCAGGCTTGTGCTTCAAAGCATGTGGAAGCCTAGCATAAAGCATGGGTTCAGTGCTGGGAGCTAATCCCTTTCCTTTGTGTAGCAGTGGGGAATGGTTTTTCTCCACTCTGAGATATTGCCCTGTATTTACCCCTCTGTCAGTGTCCCTGAACAAGTTTTCTTCCTCCTTCCCTTATGCCTCACCATGTTTATGCCAATCTTGTCCTGTGCTTGCTTCCGGTGCCCCAGATAGGCCAGTTGGGGTGGCTTCATTCAGGGGATAAAAAAAGGCACCAACCTGGTGAAAGCAATCAGGAAACTGCAATTCTTCAGTTCTGCCCCTGATGGAGGTTTGGAGGATGTGTGGGCAATCAGGGGAAGAGCCTTTATTAGGGCCATTCAGAGCATGCAGACATCAAAGTCTCCCCAACACTCCCCAGCTCTGGGAGCCAGAGGTGCTGTCAGCTATCATGGCTTCATGTATTATGCAGGCAGTGGTCTTTGATCAGAGGGAAACTGAGAAGTAAAAGCACAGGAAACAGCCCAAGAGGGTTGCTATGAAGTGAATATCTGCCTGCTCTTCTGCAGTTACCTTCGCTTTCAAGGCTCTCCCTTCCGCCTTACCAAGATCCAAGAGCTGGAGACGAGCAGCTTTGAGTTTGATTCCAAGGTAAAGCCTTATGGAAAACAAAAATGCAAGGACTAGGCAAGAGGTGGAAGGCTGCTTCTGTGAGAGAGTTTGTGTTAGCTCTTTGTTTACATGGAGTGTCCTGATTTAACAACACTGTGAAAACAGGGACAATGTAGAGCAGAGGTGAGCAGAGGAAGGATTCCTGCAAATATCATTGTTATTATTTGCTGTTGCCCTACCTTTTTGTCTTGCCTGAACAAAAAATAAAAGCATACATGGAGAAGAAAGAAGACTTTTCTAAAGGATGGGTCCTTTCTTGTCCTTTTGCCATTTCAGCTCTGCGTTGGCTACAGAGTGGTTATTGCAAGGTGGGAACTGAGTTTGCAAGAGAGGCTTCTTATTTTTCACTGAACACTGGCTTGATGAACTATTAGAAGTCTAAAAATTGCTGAAGTTGGGTCCATCTAGGAGCCACTTCCATGGAGTTGGGTCCATTTGGGGCAGAATCACTTCTGTTTGCCACAGACACCTGGCAATCCTGAATAGCTACAGGAGATAATCAGCAGATAATCAGGCTGCTGGGGGGCAAATACACATCTATTGGTTGGGCCATTCAACTGTGTTTATGTCCTAGTCAGGCTCTGACATCACCTTGCTGTATAACTCTGTGGATTTGTTAAAATAGTGCCTGGAATTGTTTTGGTTAGGACCAGGCAACACTCTCTAGACCAGTCCCAGTCATTAACCAGTCAATGAAGGGCCATGGGACATTTCCAAGAAGCACATCAGATGCATCCATCCTTTTATGGAAGGCAAAAAGAGTTTCCCAGGATAGATATTGACTCCTCTCGTCAGTGCCAGAGGAAAGTCAGAGCACATTAATGGTGTTCTTGTGCTTTGACTCATTTCTGCTACGCAAGGACTGGCTAATAAACTGAAACCACCCAAGAGCTGGGCTGGAAACTGCTCCCATCCCACCCTCACCCAGAGCTTGTCCTCTCTCATGCTGTTTTCCTCCTGCAGCCATACATTTTGCATTCCCATGCCTGCAGCAGCACAGGTTCATCCACAGGTAGGATGGCAGCATCTCTATCCAGGTTCCAGGATAGCTTTGGGATTCCCCCTAATGATATGAGAGACTTCCAGTGAAAGAAGGCCTCACATTCAGGACCTGACCCTCTGAGATCTTCCTTATGGATATGTTTGCACAGGCTTGGTCTGGCTGGAGTTTGTTATACCCTTCCTAGCAGCTGGTACAGAGGTGTGGCGTGACTTACATTCATGATTAAGCCTGTACTGGTAACACATTCACATTTTATCTGTTGCTGAACAGTATCTGCCCATCACCAAGACCTTTCCTGCTTCTCCCTCTGCTCTCACAGTGAAGACGTCAGAAATAGAAATTTTTTTTCTTTAAATTCCTTCACTGTTTTCTGGATCCAATCCCTTTTCTCTCTATTTCCCTTTCTTTTTACCAGAGCAGCTCTGCAGAACTAGGGCAGAAGTAAAGCAAATTTGGGTTGTGAAATGTGAAAAGTGGGGGTCTAGATATTCAACCTATAGCATTCCTTATTTCAACTGTTTGGAGAATGCATCTTAATCAGATGTTCATCTATTTTAAGTGTTAAAATCAGTAGAACACATGCTATCCAACTCACCTGGAAAGTACTTATTACAGCAAATAGCATATGCCAACCTGCACCAATAATAATAATATTTAAGTTAAAAATCAACAACAACAACAGAACGTTATTTGTAAGAAATTAAAAAAGAAAAAATAAACACCCACCCAGTGTGTTCCTGATTTATTTATATTTTTAAAAGACTTAGTGTCTTCTTTACTTGCTGAGAATAGTCCCACAGCAGATGTCTAATGGCACTTACCAAGGTCCTGGAGACCAAGTTAGTAATAACTAAAAAGTGAAATAACAATAATTTTCTTGGAGTGCCACTGGGTAAAATCCACCCTGTTACTGTGCACAGGCTTTTAAGCAATTTTCAATCTGTGCCTCATTACACGGTTAGCAACATGTTCTTTCTCACCCCCAGCCATTTAGAAGGATAAGCAGGAGTGGAAGGGCTTTTACCTCAGCACTATTTTCAGGGTTATTTTCCCATTTTGTTGTGCTGATGAGGCTTTTCTCTCAACAGCTACAGATTTCATCCTGTGTTGGTCTCAGGGAAGTGAAATCAAACTCAAGAAGGTAATTCAATTGCATGTCTAGCACATGAAAGCTGACAGTTTTCAACTGTGCCGATTGTTTCATTTCTGAAAGTTCCCAGTTGCCTTTGGGCCATACTTTGAAATCACAGAGACTCGTGGCAGAAACTGCCAGATTTTCTTTTTTAACTTTGTTGAGTTGCAGTGTTTAACACAATGTGGTCCAAGGCTTGAAAAAATTAGGAGATAATGTATTTCAGTAGGTGAAATTTCAGGTGAAATTCTGCTGTTGGTAGAATATACACTGCAGAGTCTCCATGGTTCGTATTGGGCATAATATTTTACTATGAGTCAAAAACTCAGCTTTGGAGACTGAATTTAATAGTATTGCATGTATGACTGAGCAGTAAATAATATATATTCACTGATGATTGATTTAGAAAGGAGGTTAATATTTCAGATACTGAGATAAAGACTGAAAGTTGCAAGTCCAGTATGTCTACATCAAGTGACAAAACAATAACCACAATATCATGCAGGTATGTACATGTTTTTAGCAAACATTTTAATTTCTTCCTTCTATATCAAACTGCCTTGGTATGGGTTTAAAATAATGTAAATGGAAACTTTCCTTAGTGGCAAAGGATTAGGAATATTTCAAGGCATATTCAGAGCTTTTCCTCTTTGATTCATGGTGCCCTTAGAAACAGCAGCATAAATGAGAAATTATTTCTTTTTAAGGTATTGGAATGATGTAGGCTTCTGGTTTTTGAAGGCAAATGGAACTTTGATTTTCAAAGTTACTTGAAGATGAAATTTCAGCCAAATCATTCATGTGTTTTGCAAACTTTAGCCATGAATATGTCTTGGGTAAGCAATATCTTTGCAGAAAAAGAAAATCCTATGTTCTCTTGAAACGACTTTCAAATTTCAACCTACTTGTGAAATTTGTTATGCTTTCAGCTGTGAATGTTTCTGCTCCTTCTTCACTCATAGCAGACCATGACCATTTTCAGAAAGAGTCAATAGCAGCTTCCACTCTCACTTTTATTCCTTATTCTTGACCTTTATTTTAATAGAGGTGGACAAGATTTGCTGAAAGAAGAAAAGGTCACTCCGCTGAGACATGATGAGAATCAAATTTTGATTTGGAAACATAGGCCTATATAAAAATTATGATATTTGCTTGAAAGGGATGTCCTAGCTTGCAAAGAAAGTCCTGTAACCTCAGTTACAAAATCACTGACCAAAATCTTGAGGCAAGTTCAGCTCCCACTTACCCTTATTCCACCAAAAGGTTGTTTCAGACCATAGTGTTTGGTGGCTGGAAACCTTTTATATTCAGTGAAATTATATTCACAGCTATTTTTTAAGGGTTTGGTGGTTTTTGTGTTCTATTTTTCCCTTCTCCCTGTACCCCCTTCTTTTTTACAGGCAGCATTTCTGCCCTTTAACCATGATTATTTGTTTTAGACTAAAGCAAAGCTCTTTAGATTTTGAAATGTTTTTCTTCTACTCTTTTCATATTGGCCTATTTATATATTCCTTCATCTCCTTATGTCAAGTAATCATTTTGTAACATTGATTGGACAGGAGTGGCCAACACTGTACATTCAGCTTCAAAGGAGATTTCACTGGTAGCTATTCTGACAGATAAGATCTATGACCTTTTCCCTGTCTTTTAAATTAATTATTGTGTTATTTTGCCTTGGCTTTTTGTTGATTTATGTTGAATTTTATCTTGGATTTGCAAGAGACACAATCTTTATTCTTGATCCTTAAAATATTGCATGCTAATCAGATGCAATGGATGGATCTGTATTTATTCAAAGTTACTTCTTCTCCAGAATCACTTCTGTCCTGTGCATCAACAAGGTACAGTCTGTGAGAAGCTCATACCTGCTCCTCTGGAGTGTGCCAGAAAAGAAACAGGAGGGAAGGGTCAAGTGCTTTTCACCCACTGCCTTTCTGTTCCCACAGGAAAAGGGAAACCTAATGTTGTTACAAAACCAGCCTGAGTATTCAAAGTACTGTTTTATACATCCATCCTTCTAGACCTTTTTTTATAAAGTAATACCCACAGCATAGAAGATATTTTACTTGGAGAATAGAAGGCTCTAAGATAACCTTATAAATAACTTAAGATAATCTTATAAGATAACCTTATTCCAATACCTAAAGTGTCTACAAGAGAGGTGGAGAGCGACTTTTTTGCAAAATCATCTAGTGAGCAGACAAAATGTAATGGCTTTAAAGTGAAAAAGGGCAGGCTCATTTTAGACATTGGGAATAAATTTACTGTGAGGGTAGTAAGACACTGGCACAGGTTGCCCACAGAAGTGTGGCTGCCCCATCATAGGAAGTGATCAAGGCCAGGCTGGATGAGGCTCTGAGTAACTTGGTCTAGTGGAAGATGTTCCTTTCCATGGCAGAAAGATTAGGACAAGTTGATCCTGAAGGTCCCTTCCAACCCAAACCATTGTGTTTCTATGATCCCTTGATTATCTGTCATAACCCTTTATATCTGCTTGTTTTTCCCCATTACCTACCTTCCTCTTCCTCTCTCTGTCTCTTCCTTCCTTCCTTTCCTCTGTGATCCCTTTGTCAAAACCATTGGAAGAGTTTTTTTTATACAGGTGTGGATGAAAAAAGAGATTTTGATCCAGTGCCTGTAGCACATGAATCCCCAGGGAGGGGAACTGCAGAACTGAGCAAGTGCTTGGGTATGGTTGGTTCCACATCCACACTTTGCATGTCCTCAGACACTGACTGACTTATGAACTTCCCTCTGTCTTCAAAGGTAAGACTTCAGGAAGTTTGAAAGTGTGAGGGCTTAGATTGTTGAACAGATTAGACATCATAACTATTACATGGTCCTTGTAACAGCAGAGACAGGACAAAATTACTCTGCTTCCTGGCCAGAGCAGGTGGTGCCATATTCTGCCCTGCTGAATCAAGCATGGCATATAATTTACATCTAGCACTGAGACACCTACAATCTTCCCAGAAAATGACATTTAATTTGAGAAAAGTCCCAGCTTATTCTGTCAGAATGAGTTGTTATTGCTAAGCATAAAAAAGCCTAAGAAGAGAGAGGGTAACATGGACAATTTGTTATCCACCACGTCATGATCCTGCAGAAAGTAACAGCCAGGAAAGCTCAAATAACTGCCCACTACATTAATGCCCATGCTGAAAGTTATCAGGAGTCTGCTACATCTGGAAGCCCCAAAAGGCCACAGGCATTTTGTCAAAAAATATCAGTTACAGTTTGACAGCCACCAAACAACAAAACAAGAGTGTGTTTTGTCACTGAGCTCTGGTTTGGGTCCAGGACAAACCTGCTAAATCCAATGGGAAGGGACAATAGCTCAGGCTAAGAAATAAAAATATAAGTCTGACAGTAGTGACCTGTCTGTGGTGACACCAGATGTGAGATGAGAATTTTTTCCATCAGCTTCTCCAATACAAATGTAATATTTGTATTTGAAAACACAGAGCTACTTCAGTGCAGAGAGTGGGTACCCTGAGGGACAGGCACCTTGGGAATCATTTATTACTATTTGCATTTGATGTGTTTGTTTATAACCCCACAAGGTGCATGTGGCATTCTGATAAGTGAGAACGTCATCCACCTCTGCCACTAGTGAAGATGGAGTGGATGAACAAGACCCCTGGTGATTTTTTTTTTCCCTTTTCTTTAGTTTAGAGTGAGACACAGCCACTTGTGAGCCCAGACTGAATGCAGCAATGTAGGATATCAGTCAGAGAAAAAAATTGGATCTTGTCTTTTACCTATAACTTTCACCTCTTCTATCTTTCCTCATGGCATATAAATTTTAACTTTGTAACATTATGAGCTTTTAATCCCCTCAATATTTCTAATGTAGATTAATGTTGGTTTAGTGTTCAGATGAGCACAGTGGACACTCAATTGTTCATGCTAACTCCTTTCAGGAAGCAAAATTAAAATATTGTGTGGTTGCTAGCAAGAATGGATAAATGGGTTTTGGTGGTTTTTTTCTTTTTTTTTTTTTTTTTATTTTAAAGGGGAAAAGGAGAGTAAGAGGAGAATTAACAGGTCACTTTATTACTTAAGAACTCCAGGAATAACTCAATAATTTTAGATTTATTAGTGTGAGGCATTAATTTCAAAAGCAATAAATGATCATTATAAATTAAGTCTATACTAATGTTGAATTAACATATCTAATAAAGACCAAGCTTGCACTTTAGTGTTTTGGGGTTTTTTGTTGTTGTTGTATGTTGTTGTTGTTGTGGTTGTTGTCGTTGTTGTTTTTGGTTTTGTTTTTCAGATGTTTTCTCCTGTGCAGGAGAGTGAGAATTGAATACCTAAGTGAATTCTATCTCCCCATCAAATTTAGATGAAATTGGACTCCAGCTGAAATGCTTAGCAGGACAGTATAAGCATCATTTCCTCAAGAAAATAGTCTATGAAGCAGCTGAGGGAATATTGAAACTCCTTCACCCTGAGAGAGCGAGTGGAGCAGTGATACTTCTTCACCAATCACTACTTCTTTAGGATCAATTAGAAACCTCTTCTCCCTGGACAGGTAGTCAGAGGATATGTTTAATTGATTCCACTCTTCCCTTTTGTGTTGTTCAAGGGAGAGGTCAATATTTGCTCTAACTGAGGAACCATTGAAGAATCTCTGTTAAAAGCCTCGAAAGTACGAAACCTATAAGCACTCTTGTCTCCCAGGAATATTGCTTCGAAATTGCCCTGATGAAGATTAATGGGGTGGTTAAAACATTGTGACATTGTATGAGCAGTTTCAGGGTCTCTCAGTTGTTGGGTTTGTTTTGTTCCTGCTTGTTTCTCTTGGCACTTCAGCCTAACAATGTACTTGTTTCCTCTGCAAATGACGAGCACTGCAGAAATTGCTCAAATAGTTTTTATAAATGTGTCTGAAGCTTTAAAAGCCTCTGACATGGTCTTGACTGAGTGTTCTCTAACAAAAGGCTTTTAAAGTTTGAGGGTTTTTATTTTAAATTACTATTATTTATTATTCTTCATTAATTTCTCTTACTTGGTGTGTTTCACTCCACATTAGGACTGTGCTTTGTCTGGCCTCTGATACCTTATTTCAGCCATTTATCATCTGACTTGGCGGCTGCACACTTGGAGACAATGTACTTACTTAGTTGGATTTACAAGAATATCCTATTAAAAAAAAAAAAAAAGTTAAGGGAAATTGAGATTTCTCAGTGCAGCTCTAAAGGTGTACCACAAACACTTCCATGAGCCAAGGACCACCATGAAGATTTTGCATTCCTTGGGTCCTTTTCCAATTGACCTGTAGTAGAAGATGGGAATAAACCTGATAGATATCTTGGTAGTGAAAAAAAGTTTGACTCAAGTTGATTCAGTTCCCCTCTGTAAAAAGAACATGAACAAGCAATTTGTGTTCCTGTGGGAAGTGCCCTGGGCAGGAAGGCATTCAGCACTTGATGCTGATGAGAGCAGTTACAAAGGGGAAGAGAGATTTGGGGGTCTGGGGGTATGCTTTGGTGCTGGGTCTGTATCATGGGAACTTCATTATGGAAATTTTCATCCAAGAGAAACTGAATGGCATTGCAGGAGGCTCGAAGGAAGGTAGGAGAATTCTGTCCGAGGGTGTTTTCCGTAACTTGAACTTCCATTTTCCTTGTATTCAATTATGAAAAAAGCCCATTTGAATGCCTTTCACAGGGAGGCTGTGACATTCACTATTTTAGGTTGGTTGAAAGAAAGATCACCCTCATGGAATTAATTTCATTCTACATTTAGATCCCAAGATAGAGCAGGAAGTACTGTCTGTGCCCTGAATCCTCAATCCTTCAGATTAAGAGGGAATGGAAGAGGAAGAGCAGTGGTATAATGTGATCTTGTCATTTGCTGAGGAAGTTAGAAGGGCTGAAACACTTCCACTTCTGTTCTGACACATTTTCACCCTGGATTTTGTTTTTGGAGCAGAACTATTTACTGTGACACTTGAATCTGACCTGAGCTGGTGAAAGTCAAATGGACTTGTTCCATCTCAAGCAGTAGAGTTATCAAGGGTTTCCTAGAATACTTCAAGAGAACCCTACCTTGGAAAGACCTCAGTGTCTCTATCAACTATTAATTTCCATCCATTTTAATAAAAAGAGAAGCAAGCACATAGGTAGCTGTTCTGCTATGCTTAGAGAACAGCCAAGGGGTTACAGAGGAACAGTGAAATGTAGATCCAGTTCCTGCATCTGTTTTTCCAGAGACAACCACACTGGAAGACTTCTAAATAAATACCATGCCAAAACCAAAACAAAACAAAAAATCTAGAATTAAACAAAAATAGAAAGTTGTTTCTTAACTATAACATCACCAACAGCTGGCTTCCCTATAAAGAGGTTTAAGAGGATTTCAGTATTTAACTGTGATTTGTCTTTTTGCTGTTGTTTGTGTTTATACCACCAAAAGTATGGCAACAGAGAAAACAATTGTTCTAACACAGAGCTAATCTTTCTCTGTGTATGAATCATCTCCCAGAAAAGGAAGTGTAGAACACAAGCAAGCCAGAAACCTAAAAAGGTTTCCAGAATGTACCCAGCTTATGCTTTCAGCTGAGCTTTGACATGTCACCAGTAGAATGGATTTAATTTTTCAACCCAAGCTCTAGAGCATCGTTCCTTAAAATAGTTAGGAATGTTCGAACTGAAGGAGAAATTCAGCCAAGTAGCAGATTTGCTCCATTTCAAATTCTGTACTTGCATATTCTCCACTGGAAAAAATACAACCAAGATTTAACTTCATACAAAAAGAAAATTCTCTTCTGGAATCATAGAACCATTAAAGTTGGAAAACACTTCTAAGATCGTCAAGTCCAACCATCAACCCAGCACCACCACCATGTCCAGCACTAAACCATGTTGTTAATTATCATATCTACACATTTTTTTTAATGTTTCTTGGGATGGTGACTCCACCACTCCCCTGGACAGCCTGTTCCAGTCTTCAAAAACCTTTCCACTGAAGAAATGGTTTTGATTTTGGGGAGGATGTGTCAATGCCGAAGCTTCACTGGCTATTTTAATGGAAGCTGTAAGAAGCAAAAAGTTTGTATTTTACTACTGCCTCATGGCAATTCCTGTATTAAGAGCTTGATCTATTGAAATGTTCTAGTTAAATTTCAGGAAGCTCTGTGCCCTTGTGCTTTTTGATAGTGAAATACCTTAATCTTAGCTCAGTTATTTTAATAAGAAGCAGTGAGTTCTGAAGAGCCTGTACTAGAAAAATCAGATTTGTGAGAACTCAGTGTTCATCTTCTGAGAACATCATGATGTAAAGCACAAAGCAATCCATGGGCACTAAGCCACATGCTGGGTCTGAATTTCCAATTTATGTCAGCAGCAATGGGAAAAACATAAGGAAACTGTGATGCATTTACTCCCAGGATAAAGGGAAATTATTTACCAGCAACATTGCACATCAGAACACAGAGCTTTGCCTTTATGTCCATTCACTCTGCCCTTGGTCCTGGGCTTAGCCACGGTGTTATACTTAACCTGAGGTTACTTCCAGCATCATATCCTTGGCCTGTCACAGCCCTGGCAGGTGCACAATGATATTCAAGAGAATGCTCGGCTCATTCTATTTGTATGAGCCAATACTGACCTCGTGTGGCTGCTGGCAAGGGCAAGATGCTTCTTCCTCAGCGTTCCCTCAGGACTGTCCACTGCCTGTAAGACTGAGAATCATTGTGATTTTTTAAAAGCATCTGTTAACACAGCTTGGGAAGCCAACTTAAAAGTAACAAAATACGAATCACCCTTCCCGTTTTCCTTCTGAATACTTCCAGTGGCAAAGCCTTTCCTGTTGTGTATGAAATGAGTTTGCAGGTTATTTGGGACTGTTAATGTCACCCCATGGATTCACTAGTCAATGGCATTTCAGCTGTGGAGGAAATGACATGGACATGCAGGTGCCAGCTTGGGCTCAGAAGTAATATTGAGAATAAGAGCAAAGATGTGATGCCTGTTTAGCCCTGCCAAAGATGTTACTTGTCGAAGCCATTCACAAGGAGATGAGGCAGGATGCAGTTACACAACCACAAAATGCTCTTGGGAATGTTCATATCTAACCCAGACTGAACCAGACAGGGAGAGTCTGCAGTTACTATTACTGGTGATGTAAAATAACTTTCTTTTTGACTAGCTATGCCTCCCTGCCATGTACAGATTGCTTTTATGATTTATCAAAGCTTCTTAAGGATGCTCTTTCTGAACTGCCTGCTCCTTCTTTACAGTTAGTACAGTAGAGCACAGCTCTAGAGAGGTATTGCTGTATATGTCCCACTTTAAGACCAGACAGGGGTAATCCATAAATAACTGCAGCTAAAAAGCTTGTGGCAGCTTTGGATTATACAACCAGGCCAAATGCATGTTTGTGGAGAGATTTTGTACTATTTAAAGTGAGAAAAATTTATGAATTTTATGTCCAAGTTCACCAAAACAATTTGAAATTTGGTAGAGAAATCACCACATCTGTGTAAAACAAATTGATGGGGCATAGTCAGAACTAATCTGTCCTACTGCACAGTGCAAGGCAAACTTCTTGTGGTTTTTATATGTTTCTTTTCAGTCCATGCAATGAACTGAATGGACTGAATCCCATGGTACTTATGGGATGAATATATCCTAGATACAGATGCAAAAATTGCTACTAATTGTTAATTAATGGTTGAATTTGAATGCAAAATGCAGAAGACATAATGAGAGGGAGAAAAGGCAAGCAATTATGAAAAATAGCATTTTCAGTCTGGGTGTTGCTTCTTATTTTCAATGTCATGGCTCAAGGAAGAAATGCACGGGCCAAGTTTCATCTGTCTCTATATGTAGGCAGTTTTGTATGAATATGAAGCTATTATTTGTGTACAGTAGATTTAACTGTAAGTGTGCATGTACTCTGTGTGCATGTGTCTGTGTTCGTGTGTGACAGTGTATGAGTGTTTCTCTGACTCAAATCAGAGAGGAAACCTCTTTGGAGAGCAATAGTAAAAACCTGATCAAGCCAATGTAAGCTCTCAGGAACGATTCAAGCTGAAGAACAGGTTGCTAAAGCCACCAACCACCACTCTGTGCATATCAGTGTCTGACCGATGACACCCAGAAGGATGAAATGCAGAAAACCCACACCTACTCTTTTCTTCAGTAATTAACCCTCAATTCCAGCACAATAATTAACTCAAAGTCCAGCAGACCAGTTTTGGTTTGTTTGTTTGCTAATTGCAGCCTTAATTGTATAAATAGGTGCTTAGATCTTCACTAATTCAGTCTCTTTGAATTTGCCTTTTGACTTTTGAAGTCAATTGTTCATCACACTGGGTACTATCTTTGATAATAGGCTGGGAATAGGGATATGTTTTTGTGGGAAACACTAGCTAGAGGAAAAGAAGGCAAAAACTGGAATATAAATATTATTGGAAGGGACACAGGCAGCAGCTACAGGTGTAAGTTACATCTGGAAGAACAGGACCAAAGCCCAACCATCCAGAGGCTAGAGCCACGGGGAACAACACACTGTGTTTGCAAGTGCTGGAGAGGCTTTAGACCAGATTTGCTTTGGGCTATACAGTATTTTACCAAACTGCCTACTTGCATTTGGCTCTCCAACCGTAAAGGAAAAAAAAAAAAGCAGACTGTCCCTAGGTTTGAAAAGAATATAAAAGCTTGAGTAACCCATGCTCTGCTTCATATTGCTCATGGAGTTATTTGTGATTCTCCCCAATTCAAAAGGGCACATTTATCCTTTACTGTTACACTCCCCTAAGAGGTTATTCAAAGGGCCAAATCCAGCCTTTGTCCCCTAACAGTCACCTGCTATTGCCATTGAGAAAAAAGAGGCCTTCTTTAAAATATTGCTCTTATGTTAGTTTATTGGTCTGGGAATTCCACGTGTCTATGACTAAAACCTAACCAGGATGTGCACTGTGCCACAGATTTTTTTTTTTGAAAACACCTACTTCATGACACAAATCATGGTGTTTCTTCACTAGGAGTTCCCAGCACAAAATTAGATTCTGATGAGGATATAGTTTACCATATTACCACAATTAGATTCAGAAGAATAGTAAGGGTTATTTAGCAAATTTTTTTTAATAATGCACTAAAAATATCAATTTGGACCAGATATCATAAAACTGGCATTGATTTGGCTTTCCTGCACAGTTGTGATGAGTCTCTCTTGGCACTGACCAGAGCACCTGTTTATCTGCTTATCCTGATTGCTTCGAGGTGCATTCTGCCAAATCACAGAGAATATGCCAACTCTTGGATGGACAAACAACTTGTTGGGATTAAGGTGAGGTCAATTCATTTTCTGCCTGTGAGAGTGGAATGCAATTACAATCAAAAGGAAAATGCATTTAACCAATGCACTAATTATGCCCTGCCTGCTGCTGGCCCCTGTTCCATTAGATATGATTGTGAAATGAGTTAGGGAAAAAAAACCAAAAAAACTATCTATACAGACACAGGCACGACAACACAGCTTCTGCTGACTGCTAATCAGTTTGCAACAGGAAGGCAGCAATGTCCTAAATTTTGTATTCCCTTCCTGATTGTCTAACGGCTTCCATCAGCTTCTCAGTGTATTTGCTGTCTTTTGGAGTCCCTGGGGATGACAATTCTGAATAATTCTTTTTCCACAAGAACTGCCTGAAAGGGTGTAAAGCACTAGTTAGGACCAGGAAACTTCTAGAACTGGACTCCACCCTGCTTCACTTCCATCTTTTCCATTTCTCAAGTTAGATACCATGGGTTGTATCCCATCATATAACACTACACTACCCATCAACAGCGTGTAAATATCTCTGGAGAAAAATTAAACAAATATAGAGGGATATATCCTTGATAGAAGGATAAACAGATGCTTGTGTTGCTGATGTACAGCCATGACTAATTTTAAGTACAGATGTATTTTTATGGAAATTGTGAGTTAAGACCAGAACTTATGGCTGTAGTCTCTATCTATTTGACTCGAGTAAAAGGAGAAATATCCTTTACTTCTTTGGTTAACTAGTATAGACATGACCATAGAGTCACGACAAAACAGCAAATCCCTCCAACCCCAGCCCACCAATTTCCATAACTTCTTGGTAACAGTGTGCAGCCAGGTGTAAGGAAGTCCGCACTATCACAAAATAAGGGGCCAAAGGAACTCAAGTCTACTTCTGAATAACATTCTTGAAACTCATTCCTAAATATTGAACACAGAAACACCTACAAAGTGTCCTAGAATTTTCTAATTTTTTGCCTTCAAGGTTTTTCTGTTCTAAGACCTTGTTTCAAGGTCTCATTCATTTCACTGGTCAAAAAAGAGCTCCATGTTCAAGGACTCATAGACCACAATTATTTTACTTAGAAATTTTGTATTCAGTAAGTCAGAGATGGTTTTCATTCTTCAAACAGAAGGAGAGTCTCAAGCATAGTATCACAGAATATTTTGCGTTGGAAGGGACATTAAAACCATCTTGTTTCAATCTCCCTGCCATGGGTAGAAACACCTTCCACTAGACGATGTTTCTCAAAGCCCCATCCAACCTGGCTTTGAGCATTTACACGGATAAGGCACCAGCCACAGCTCTTCATGTATTTCTTCTATTTTCTTGTAATTGAGCATCCTTTTTTCTGCTTCTCTTTATCACTCTCATCATGTTTGCCATGAGCTACATGGAGGAAAGAGGTTGGGGAATTTCCTAACAATCAAGAACCACGGAAAGTACAGACAAAAGGAAGCAAAGATTTTATTGACATTTCTTTACACAGAACACAAGCTACACAAAATGCCACGATAAAGCATATGTAGAAAAATAGTAGAATCATATTGGCACTGATGACTATTCATTATTATTATATTATTATTATTATCATCATTATCTTATTATACAGGTTTCATCATAACCATAATAAATAAGCATTAAAATTTCACAGTGGCATTATAGGCTTTACATTCATGAACTTATGTATACAAGGGACCATGTCAGATTTCTTCAGCTTTTTTGTATGGTCATGATTCAAAGTAGTAGATTTAGAAATTAAAAGCCCTTTCCCTTAACCTATAAGGATCTGTCCACAGTAATCCATTGACTTGATCCCTTGGAGAGGTCTGCATTTGTCTTAAAAGACATTACTTATAAAACACATTTGACCAACTGGAAAATTGGCCTTAAAAAGAACCCAGAACATTTGTTACCTTGTGGTAGTCTGACTTTGAGATGCTATGGATGCTGCTGGTTGCCATTTGTTAAGATCTTGTAACTGTATAAAGCTCTTCACCAGGTCAATCCACTTGCAGATTTGGTCCATTATACCAAGAGTGTATTTGACCAGCATTTCTCAGGATCAGACCTTTAATAAAGACTTTGTGAATGCTGTTGAGTCTGAACCTACATTCCAAGAAAACTGATTTGCATTTCCATTTTCCTTAAAATATCACAGAATTGACTCAACTTCACATGTTTCCACTTAGTGAGATTAGTTTTGGTTTTTTGATGTAAGTCTCACTTAAATCTTGACAGACATAGTTAAAGAAAATTGAAGTGTGTGGCAGTTGACAAATGTTCATTAGGGAAAGGGAAGTAAATTAGACAGAGACAGACAGAGCATGTGTTGTGAATCTTGGTGTCTTAAAAAAAATAGTACAAATTTTCTAAGCTCTTAGCCCCTAATTATTGCCTCTTCTGTCTGATTTGAAATCATTCTGGAGAAACATAACTGCCTCAATCAAATATAATAATGTCTCATTTAAAAGTCCAACCTCTAGTTTCACATGACAGAATCAGCTGCACTCATATTCAAACCACAGAAAGGGTTATAATTAAAAATACCATAGACTACTCATCTGCAAAGTTCAGCCTTAATATTAAGTTACTGTATAAATTCAAATTTGCAGAATGTTGTAGTTACTGTTACATGCACCAGTTATATCATGCATATTGCTTGCCCTGAACAATCAGCCCCAAAGGAAGTACTTAGAGAAGGAAATATCTCCGATGCTTTGCTTTGCAGCCTTGTGTGCACAAATATGGGCATGAATCTAATGCTAGTATTTTACATCCACTTTGCAAGAGTACAAATGGTTATCAAGTTCAGGGGCCAATCTCTTGATTTTGTGTAGCATTTTTATGATTCAAAACCTCATAAATTTTAAATGCCTAAATTGAAATTACTCATTGAAAATCAGCCCAGTAGTATTTGGCAGTTGTTTATCTGAAAAAAAAAACTCTCAAACCATATTATTTCTTTCAAAAAGCTTTCTATCCTTGCCTTTGTTAACTAAAAATTGTAACAGTGTGCATACAGAAAACAACCCTCAGACCTAATTATTTACAGGAAACAATAGGTTTAATTCCAAGAGGTATTTTCTTAACATTTACTAAAGTAAAAGGTATCTCTTTGAAACACAGGATAAGGATCTTCACAGAACTGTGCTCCTGTCCACTTAATTCTAGTCCACACGTCAGTTGAGGAACAGTGAAGGTCCAATTTTAGGTGTTACCATTGAGCTGGGAATTAATCCAGTAGTGTGAGGTGTTCCATTTGAATAGATACCATAAAAATGTGGTTACTTCTGCTGCCACTGTTAACTTTAACCATTAAAAGTCAAAGTCTGATTTTGAGAGCTACAATTTTAATACACTTTGAAGAGAGTGTCATTAAGGTTTACAACACTTAAACCAAGAATAGGGTTCCAGTGCCAAAACCAGAGTAACTCTGTTTGTACATTGCATACAGGGAAAGATAAGACATCAATCAAAACCTGCCTCAGGAATGTGTTTTGTTTGTAAGACAAACTAGAATGTTTAATTTTAAGGGCCTGAATTTGCAGCATGGAACAGAAGGCTAAGAAAGAGGACAGAATTCATCTACTTTCTTTATTGGCTAAATTAGACTCATCTAAACAACCTTCCTCTAAACAAGAAAGAAGATCTCCCAACAGACAAGTCCTTCCCACTTAAGGCTTGTACTGTTCATTGAAGGTAATTCCTTATGTAGAGAAAGTTTCATTTTCTGCTGTCTCAGATGCTGTGGAAAATTGTCTAAGCATAATTGAAAGGTAGAGATTTTTAGATCAGATTTTTTTTTTAAGGACTTGAGTATATTTTAAAGGAGTTATAAAGATGATTGATGCCAGAGTCTAAGACAATAATAAATAGATTCATTGTTCAAGTACAAGAAAACAAGTTTTAGGTTAAACCATTTCACTTTTAAGGAATCTTATTATTAGAGACAAATTGAGGTAGAAAAACATCAACATAATTTTTAATTTACTTCTAAACTTTGTTTTTTGGAATATGCTGATCTGTGTTTTGACCTGATACTTTGACCAAAACTCCAATAATATTCCGGAGGGATTTATTTTGATGAACTGGATAGGATTTTGAAAGGTGTCCTTTTTGATGTCTCTGTCATTACTGAGAGGGATATGCATATTCCTGTCATATCCGAGGGTTTATCATTGCCTTCTTCTCAATCTGTCAGAGCTATATCTAGACTTTGACTCACCTGGACATCCAAAAAGGAATGGGACAAAACATCAGTGTACGTTTTTTCTTGGCCAAACAAACACAGTAGAAAATGAACACAGAAGACTCTACAAATACTAGTGGGTTTTCAGTGTTTGTGNTGTTTTTTTTTTTTTTGTTTGTTTGTTTGTTTTGTTTTGTTTTGTTTTGTTTTGTTTTGTTTTTCTGTTTTGTTTTGTTTTGTTTGTTTGTTTTTTCCCAGACATGCAGTGGCAAAGGAATACCATGGCTTGTCTAGACTTCTTGACTGATCTTCTCCATATTTCTTAAGAAGATTTAACTGCAGGAAAAGGAAGTAGCTGATTTCCCAAACTGGATGCATAGTCAAATATATAGAAGACTAAAATTAGTAAGAAGAGTGGCAAAGCTGATAAATCGTTGATCTACCAGTTTAAAAAATGAGTGCTTGGTTGAAGAGGATGGATGTCAAGGAAAATTAAAAGACAGTGACAAGATTCCTGTCTTAGGAGACAGGGCAGCTCAGTTTGACACATTGACCACAGAAACCATGGGGGTGGGAGATAACACACATCAAACTCAGGACTGCTTAGATAAGCTTAGTCAGCCAATGGTGTGCCAAGAGGTTGACAAATCACTGCACAAAACAATCTCTCCTCTCCAACGAGGTGGATGAAGCCAAGAAACAGCTCCTTCACAGGATCTCTGGAGGACAAGAGACATAAACTGCCCCCAGAAGCAAGAGAAACCTGTTAGGCTGAATGATCACCACCAGCTTCCTCCTAAGTATGACGTGGTATGGTCTATATACACTGTGTAAGGCAACACAAGTTCTCCTCTAATGGGAACAGCACACAGCTTCTATGGGAAAAGACACTTTCTGTGTATATATGTATTTAGGGTATATATCATATGGGAGAGATGGCATACAAGAACTATGCCTTATATTAGCATTTTTGCTGAAAGTGATGCCTCATTTTACATCAAAAACATTCCCACTCAGCCTTTCCCAAGCCTGTAGCTGCATATTTGATAGTATCAGAAATGCCTTGGCCTCTTTGCACAGCTGGGAATGATGGACATAGCCTTATCCTATGAAAGTGGCAAAGAGGAAGTGTCCCCAGGGATGGAACAGGTAGATTCCTAATAGCACTTATGTTTTCAGGAAGAAATGACAAACTTCTTAAATTAGTTGCTTGAAATATTCGAGTTTTCAGCACCAAAAGCTGATATACTTATTAGCATAACCCCATTGACGGGATGCATAAAAAAGGCGAGGCCGTCACAATATTTCAACCGCCCACTCCAAAATAACAGAGAATTATTGAAAGCTGGATTTATGTGGAGGGTTTTTTTTCCTCCTTTGGACAAGTTGTTTGTGTTTGTAGCTGATATCTTTCAAACACTGGAAGGCATGATGGATTGCAGGAAGAGTTCACTGTATCACAGTTTCATATTTGAAGAAGCAGAAGAGCCTTGAAGACATGAAGCTCCATGCAATTAGCATATAGACATTGGACCCATGGAACACATTTGCATGTGTGCAAATCCTATTCAGACAGATATGGTTAGGTTGCTACTCAGATAAGAACATCTTGCAGCACTTTGGGTGAAAGTAGAGAATTGAATTTTTAAAAGCAGAGAAATCAAATTTCAAGGTTGTAGCAGAAGTTAATTTAGTCTGACCTTTTGCATAAGAAGAATTTATACATATTTATTCTTTATGCTTTTATCCTGTGAGGGGAAGGCCTGACTCATCTGCATTTAAAGCATTCTAACTGTTTAACACTGATTAAACTGTTCTCATAAGCATTTCTATTCAGTGCATGGATTTCTCTTGGGGAATTGCAGATGTATTATACAGTCTTCCTAAAACAGAGAAGAAACAGCAACAGCTCTGGTCACATTAGGCTTCCTCACTATTTGTGCCCAAAATAAAAAATAATTCATAGAGGGCTGGAAGATTCCAGTTGTGGCAACAGGAGAACAGCTCCAGCTCTTTGGATTAGAGTCTGAGACAGGGAGAGGATGTGATGAGTGCCAGCAGCCAGAGGCCCTGCTGGACAGGAAAAAAGCACCAGACTGCAGCAGAGCTGCCATCCAATGAAGTCTGCCAGTTCCTGGTGCCTCACAAACCCAGTTCAGGGTTGAGAAACCGGGCAGGGGCCAACCAAAGATCTCCAAGATGGCGAGGGCTCTAAGCACAGAACTTCTGAGGACAGACTGAGTTAGACTTGTCTAGCCTGGCACAAAAGACACCCAATGAGAAAGACCTGTCTGAAAGCATGGAAAAGGAAGTTGAAACTGTACCAGAAGCAAGAACAACCCCATGGAATAAAAAGATGGGATAAAAAAGGTAACAGAAAGAAGCTACAGCTCAGAAAGTTTAAATTGGATTTGTTGTTGTTGTTTGCCTGGTTGTTTTCCCTGGCAGTGATATACAGCAGTTGAGAAGGTATTCCAGAGTAGTTGTAGTACATCACCAGATGTTTTCAATATCCAGCAAGACAAATATATAGCTGACCTTACCTTGAGGCTTGTGACAATCCTGCTTTGAATTACACAGGGATACTTCCAGCACTTCCTTCTGAAACAAAATATTCTGCCATCTGTAACATGTCTGGACAAGTCCATAGCAGTCTTCGTAAAGGGCTGAGAAAATTGACTGGAATGAATGTGTGAGCAACGATGCCCCACTCCTGGATAAATGGAATAGTAGTGCTGGATAGATTTGTGAATCCCTGTCTGACTTCACAGTATAGGGAGGGGATGCAGTCACGTTATGGAAAGGGGACCAAGTGAATATGGGAATGTCTGGACAATGCAGAACAGTATTTTAGGGCAATTTAGACATCTCAAAGGAAGAGCAAATTAGGGGAACCATGAACAGAACCAGGGGCACAACCTTGCTGTGAGTATGTTTGACCCAAAAGGCAAAACCAAACCAGAGGAGAGTGAACTGCAGCTAAACAAGTCCCCACTATGAATGTCATTACTCCAAACATTAATGGTCTAATTTTTAATTCAGTGATTATTTGTCCTGAGACTGTGGTACTGCAGCCATAAAGCGAGCTGCATTAAAGAAGATGAACACTAACTCCAACAGACCTGTATCTATATTGATTTATAACTTGAAAACAATTCAATGATTAAATAAACACTGAAAACTTGGGAGAGGAGGTAAATTCAGCTATAAACTGTCAATTAGATAACCTTAGCTATCAAAACTGCTGAGGATACGTGTTGAAATAAAGAAAAGCACTCCATAAGAGTTCTCTATGGACATGACCTTTAGCATCTAAATAACCAGCTGGAGTGAAATAGGTTAGGCCGTTCTGATGATAATTTATCAATGGAAATTTAAGTCCACAAAGAAAATAATCATTCAGCTAGGCTGACACATATTGGCATGCTAAGACTGCCTCAGAAATGCTCCATGACTATTCATTATACATTAAATTTCATGGGATATTTGCATAAGCCTTCACAAGAGTCTCACCCTGTTATTAGAAGTTCTCATCTTTCTCCTTCATCACCACTCAGATATTTTTAATTCAGAGGTAGAAAGCAAAATAACATTTTCTTTTTTTTTTTAACATGTAAAAGCACCAAAGAAAACTACAAATTCTAATGAAAATTTTTGCTTGAATTCCCAGTTTTCAGTGTCTTGTGGTAGCTTTCTCTCTCAAGTGTGGCTCTTTTCTGGCAAGGGAACAGTGAAGAGGATTGGTCAGGGGATATTTATGAAATGCTTTGAAGTAAAATAGTGCTCAGAATTTGTGTAGGTAATTCCAAAGCTCTGTGCTGAGGTTTCAAGCTTTTTGAAAAATAATCCTTTAAAGCTTAAAAATTTCAACTTCCTCCATTGTCAGTGGACAGACCTGATTTTTAAAACAAATTTTCAATTTCATTAAAGAGAAAATGAGCATTCATTGGAGGGGTGAAAAGACCAATTTCCTGACAGATTTTAAGAGAGCTTTATTAATATCTTCAGTGTTTGCTTTCGGTCAAGGTGCACAGTCAAAACTTGCACCCAAGTATGAAAAACTGAAGATGTCATCCAGTCCATAAATGCTGAGCCTCCTGCTTCTGTCTATGCCTTAAACACCCAGAAAGTGAGTCTTATTATAAGTTTCCTGGACAAGGAACAGAGGCAAATAACCCTGAATGCCATCAGAGCAGAAAACTGGATCACTCCTGCAGACTATGAAAATTCCAAAGGTTGTGACAGAAACAAAGATGTTAACTGTGCACTTACTTTGCTAATTTTTATGAAGATAATTCTTGTTGTATATTTCTTTCCATGTAAATACAAATCTGAAAATGGGTCCATGCTGACTACTATACTTTGATGAAGTCCAAAAAACTTAGATATTATTTATATTACAATGACAAGGCAGATTTCTTTGCAAATGAGCGGATTTATAGTACTGAGAGGCAACATCCCATTAAAAAGAATAAAAGAAGAAAAAGTGAGGGAGGCTATTCTGAGAACCTTAAAATGGAACTCAGCTAGACAGCTACTGCCAATATTTCCCACAATGTTCTGCCAGTAGAACGAAGATAAAATCTGTGTCTTATCATTTGACAGGGATGACACTTCCCAGATTTTTCTGAGGTTCCACAGGAGCTTTCTTCCATACCCCACAGGATGTAAGTTATGTGGACCTGATCCAAGTCCATAAACAATCCAACTCCAGCTCTGAAATCAGACTGAGCCATCAGAGAATTCTATATGAATAGGCATGCTGGCATCTTTAGGTATATTTATCCATCATTCAGAGCACTGGTAGGAGTGAAGGATGTCAAAGTGAACATAAGGAAAGGCCCACCAACTCCTGCAGAAATGCAGAGACCTTTTCCCATGTCCATTCTCCCACAGTCATGCAAACAGAAGGCTGGGAATGCTGTCCAGTGCACAAGGCAAGGCAAGAACCTCACACCCGAGTGTAAGAACAGCTACGCTGGTTTCCTGTCAGACTCAGGACTGTGAAAGGTGGTGTGTGGGACCTGGAAATAAGCAAACTTCTTTGTACAGACTATGTACACACACACAGCAGGCATGTATATAGGTGTAAAGTCACTTCTTTCCCTATGTTTTTCAAAATTTTCAGTTTGCAGGCTCCTGAACATTTTCTACAAGTGGACCAGACCCTCATACACCACACTGGGGGTTGCTTATGGTTAGAGATTGCTTTTCTTTCTTGTTTTTCCATATAGAAGTACTAGTCCTGGATCAAAAGTGCTGCACTTTTGATATATAGCAGCTCGACCTCCATGTGTCATCATATTTAAAATTCTCTAGACAATTTACTGAGGAGGAAATAAGTTGTGATATGACAGTGCAGATGGCACTAGACTGCTAGGCCAAAAAGTGAGAAAGAATTCCCAAACAAGGAGTGGAAAACACAGGTTTCCTGATAGAATTCATTTGTTAACTGGGTAAAAACCAACTGTTAGCATTTAACAGTCAATCTGTAAGGAAAAAAAAATAAAAGAGAGGGAGTAAGACACAAGAGTATCTACCTATTTAATTCAAGTACTGAGGTACTGTTTAGGAAACTTGTCAGCATTGAATCACACCATGGAACTGTTCACATATGATTTCTACCTCTATGACGGCACAAGATTTTTTTGTGTAATACTCCTTTTTAGGTGGTTTGATCTCACCCTTTGGTATATACCTTCTTTCTCCTTCCTATTTTAAAAACATGCATTAGTTAACAAGACAGCCTTTTTCCTTTACCAGCATTTGCCAGTCTGCTTAAAACTCTGTTCTTAAACTAATTTTGTGTAAGTTTTTCTCCTTTTTCTTTTGAGAAAAAAATTAGTTTTACTTCTTTGCAACTACAAATATTTCCCTGTGGCTGTGATGTTTTTTGTTTTCATTTTGTATTCATTTATTTCACGAATCTCCACCATCTTGATCTTAGTTTACTGAACGGAGTCTTGGCACCTATACACAACTTTTTAATTCTTTACAGTCATTGTGAGAAGATATAGAGACCTGTTCATTTGTATTTTTAAACAAATTGTATTTGCATTAAAAAATTGCCTGCCTTCCAAACAAAAATAATTGTGAAGAATTATTCACTTTTTTTTTTTTTTTCAAAAAAACTCCTGTGACATTGAAAATTTATCAAAATGTTATGAAAATGTGCAGAAAGTTATTGAAATTTGTCACTTTTAATCTGGTAACTTTGTAATAAAAATCTTAATGTAAATTTGATGAAAAAATTAAAAATTGGGAAATACGTTCTTTTTCATACTCTTAAAAACAACCTATATATCATTGCATGAATAAAGTTTTAAATAGTTCAACCAGCCATAACCATATAATAATTAGGACTGTATATAGCACTGCAAATGGCCATTAACAAAGCATTTAGAGAGTATTGCAGAGGATCTTGAGACATCCTTATTTTTTTTAAGCTTTCCATAATCCTTAACATTCTATATCTCCAGCCTTTTATTTCTAAACGCTTGGGGTTCTCAAGGGTATAAGTGGAAAGATTTTGAATTCTGTATCAGCAAAATAAATTTAAAAAAAAAAAATATATTGGGACAAATGTACTTAGATACAAATACATATGTAAATGTAAAAATTTTACCTTTCAGGTTATAACAAACAAAGTCAGTTATGATCCTCTATAAATGTAAACAGAAGTGATGTTAACAGATGCCACTGATATTTTACAAGTAATCCAATATAGTCCTCTTGGTCTGGCAGCTTCTCATTTGAATGAAATTCTTCCCAAACTAAAGTTGGGGGTTTTTATTAGAGACAAATATCAGTATTTGTTCATTCTATGTAAAATATTTTACTCCTTTTCGTTATTTGAATGTACAATTTGTATTTTACAAATTATTACCAGCGATGGAGCCATCCAAATATTTTCTTCCAATAAACAGAAAGACTGAAACTTTCATAAATGGTTTTCAGACTTCTCAGTTCATCACAAAGAAGGTTTTAACCTGAGTTCACATACAATTGTATCCTTGTGTGTTAACTACCCCAAAAGTGCTACAAATGTAGAGCTTTGTTAATACATAAATAAGCAGTAAATCAAGGACAGACAAGTTCCTGGTTTAATATTCAGGAGAAATGGGAATTATATTGGTCCAATCACATTTGGAGAATTAACCTTCTTATTCTGATTCTGTACTTCAGAACTGGCTCTTGTCTTTATGTGGACAAAAAACATAGAAACTGAGGAGGAATATTTATTTCTTCCAAAAGCACCAATACTTGGAAGCTTGAATGCCTTAAAGCCATAGCACTTTATTCTCTGAAAGAGAAATGGAAATGGAAAGTCTGAAAGTCCCACCTGATCTCATTTCTAAGATTGCACTCCTTTGGCTAAGGGAGTCTCCTCCACTGAATGGAAAGGTCGGCCTCTGTTATCCTGCACTTCAGGCACTATTTGAAGTAGTTGAGTCCTGCCACAAGGAAAAACTTCTCCAGGAAAAGTTCAGAGTCCAGCACGGCGATGTGGGCGGCACGACCTATCAATGTGTTGGCCGTGTTGGGCAGAGCGTGGAACACATTGTGTCTGATCAACGTGCAGTCCTTGGCCTCAATCAAAGGCTGGAGTAGGTTGTTGATCATTTCTGCATAAACAGGACCTGAAAAGAGTTGAGATATCACACCTACACACCAAAGTTCCCAGATGCTCTTTTCTTCTAGTACCATTTAGTTGCAATCGCAGTGAGAAGGAAAATGGAAGCAAGGCCAAAATAAATGTAAGAGGCAGCAGCCTGTTGTGCTGCTCCAGGTAGGTGTTTTATACATAAGGAAAAGGGTCTCAGTTTCACCCCAGGACCTTTTAAATGAAGAACACTAGAAGTTTCTATGGCCTCCTGACTGCAATTGGCTTGGTGTCAAGACAAAAACACTGATAGGTCTCTTTACCTGTTCCTCAGAAGTCTGGCTATTCTCTATTGGCCTGTTTGCCAAAAAACTCACCTAATTCATTTAATACTTAAGGGAGAGCATGAGGCTTCTAGGAGCATTTTTGAGGTGTTGTAGCAGGTGTGTGGGGGACGAACTGTGTTCAACTTTATTCTTTTGTTCTTGTATTATTTTCTTCTTTTATTAAAACCTTTTTGCTTTTTCAAGACACACTCCACCATGCCGTCCCACTAGTTATTTTAACCCATTTTCCGTGAGGTGCTGGACACCCTCAGAGGTATTGAACCCTCACAGAGCTAAATACATTGGGCTCTTTGAGAAATTCAATAGCAGTCCAGTTCAAAGATTTGCCAGGTGCCCGAGTGATGCTCATCTAATGGAGGCACTGGCCATGAGGAAAGATCTGCTGAAACTGCTTAGTATGGAGCCTGGGACATCCTCAGCCTTTCCTCTGTCAGTGAAGAAAATTTTCTTGCTTCTTTTAGGGGAGTGGGGTTGGACTCACACTGCCTATGAATTCAAATGTGAGAGGGTCTGGCAGGACACAAGTCCATTTGGGTTTCTCTGGGGATTCTAATGCAGGAAGGGCGTCATGTAGAGACAGCTGAGGTGTTTATAGGGGCAGAAACTATGGCTCAGGAAACATTTACAGATAAATGATCTGATGCATTGATAAATGTACTGATCTGCCTCCTGCTAGGTCAAACATGGCCCTGAGGAACAACCACTGTAGGTGAGCTGAAGAATTTCCTTTTAATTCATGTCTGAGGTAGGATAGAAAGAGCTGTCAGTTAAGTAAGAGGTGTGAAGGCAACCATGCTGGTTATTGGGCCTGTGTGTCTCTTTATGCTTCCAAAGAGTATCTCCATTTCTAGGTAATCACGTATGTGAAATGGGGATGAAATTGCACTGAACATTATTCCCGGATGTGGTATCAAACTGAAGCCATGAAACATTTTATAAATGAAGAAGACTGCTAATAACAAAAGCAATACACACAGCCTGAGCTCGCAGGAAGGCCTCTGGTGGTGTGAGTCCTGATGTGCTTTACAGATTTTATTACAAAACAATATGATTTTAGATCTGTCCCTTAAATTATCTTGCAATCATTCAAACACTATTGAAAACAAAGGGAAAACCCCCTTACTTTGGATGTGTTGAGAAGGATTTCATTATGTGTAAAAAAAGGGAGAGAATACAAGTAAATCAGTAGACTACAGAAAAACATTGTCAAGTGCTAGCTCTACTATCACTTAAGAAAAAAATAAAATTAGAGGGAAGGGTAGAAAGCAGTAAGAACCCTTTGATTATGACCTGATTGAAATTTGTTTTCATCAGGCAAAGAGCTTCTTGAAAAGCTTTTATTGATTTCAGTAATTTCCTGTGGGAAGCAAACACTTTCTTCCTTATCAAATAAACATTTGAGTTTTCATCATGTTGATGAAAAATGCTTCTAATGTAATGACCTCAGTTGCACAGAAATGCAATTCTTCAACAGCCTTGGAATATATAAAAGATCTTAAACATACCTGTGTGTCTGTCCTTAAGTGCATTTTTGCACATTTCTATTCTTGCTGAATGAAAAGGTACATATCTGTCTTGGGGTGAGGCCACTAACACAACATTTTTAAAATACTGAAGACCTGTGGCAAACATATTTAAAAAAATTAATCACAATTAAGCACAGTGATGAAAATGTGTCAGCATGACTATTTCATGTTCAGAGGCTTTTGAAAATCTACAGTGCAAAATAGATTATAATTATTAAAACATGCAACACAATCTTAGAAAGATTCATAACAGCTTAAACACATTTCTGTTGCTTTTGTGAATTATTTGTTACTTATCAACACTCACACATGTTAATTGCATGTCAACAAGGAAAAGTAAGAACTGTCTGTAAAAAATAATTCTTTTATTAAAACCTTATTCTTGGAAATATTTATACCTCTAAACAGGATCAAGTTCAAAAATAGCAAATTAGTAACATTCTCAAACAAAATAGAGAGAAGGAGAAGAAAAAGAACTGATACAACATCAGACATTGGTGTTGAGTGAGTTTTAGAGTCCATCCAGTCCCTCCATGGAGCAGGCACTTGACAGATCCACACTGCTGGTACATCAACTGAAACCCCCAAATCCTCCCTCTTTCCTGGAGATGATTGGGGCACTGATGAGCCTATGATGTTTCACCTATCTATGGTTTCTTGAGTTCTCCATCACCGACATTTAACAGAAAGGTAAGAAAATGGACACTGATGACATAAACCACTTGCTCAGAGAATGTCTTGAACATACAAGAGCTGTGGGTTTGTCCTTCATCTTTCCCTCTCTTTTATGGGAAAGTGGTCCAGGACCAGAGCCAGGGTGGATGGGGCTTTTAGCTACCTGGTCTAGTGGAAAATGTCCCTGCCCCATACCAGATGATCTCCAAGCCCGATCCATATCTCTGTGATTCCACAACTATGATTTCTAGACTTTCATAGAAAATCTGACTGTCACTACCACAATGAAAAGCCTTTCCAAAACCTGACTTAAGGTGTTTATAATTTTGTTCTTGCGCAGTCAAACCAACTGAGTTTGCAACTTTGGTCTAAAGTAAAAGGTAGGAGAGGCCCCAGTGAGTGTTACCATATCTAAAACCTTATGTGAAAAGGTTCAGTAGGGAGGAATATTTCATTCTGGGTTTTGGTTTGGTTTTTTATTTTCACAACAAGCATGAGGAACATTTCTTAAAGAGATTGAAAGGTAGCAGGGACTTCTATTTTAATAAAATAGTCAGAAATTGCTGGAGCCTTAAAGAGTCATCTGGAAATGTAGGCACAACTTCTGACATTACTCCCTCAATGGACTCTCCCCACTTCTTTTGGGAGCAGGGTGCCAGAGTAGGGACATGTCTCTGTTTAATCAGTGTGCCAGCTCATACGTCCACATATAGGCATATCTACACCTTCAGATATTTTTCCTAAGTATCTACCCAGATGATTCTGACTTTACAGACAACTCTCACTGCATTTAAATTTCTGCTCTCTACATTTTCAAGGACAACACCTGCATTTGTAGCCTCTTATATCTCCAGTCTACCAAGCTAACAAGCAGCAAATTGCTTTGACTCACTACACATGCTTGGGAAATTAAAAATATGTACATTTTGAGTAGACCCAATTTTATTTTAACTTGACAGTAGTAAAGCAGTCATCAACTGTATTCCATGGAAATAAGAACTAGGGAATTAAAGGAAAAAATCTAAAAACACCATTTTACATCAACTTCCTGTCATTGATTGAGTTATGTAGCATGTCTGTAAGATTTAGATGTTCTATTCATATTAACGTGGTCTTTGTTTTCTATTAGCAGTGTACAAAAGTATGAGAAAAGTATTAAACTTCAAGTAGTAACCTTGTCACTAGGTACTTAGCACCAGTTTGCTCACACACAATATTAAAAATTACTCTTAAAAGAAAACAACTGCTTCAACAGAAGGATCATGCTTGCATTCTTTTCTTAAGAAAACCCTGATTTATTTCATTTATTCATGACAGACTAAACAATAGGAAAAAAAGGTTCTCTCTTCAGACATCATTTTTCTAGTGTGAGGCCATACATCTCTCTCTGTAATACAGAAGTGTCAGAAAAGACATGAATAAAACTTGCTCTTGATCTCACAGAGTCATATTTCCTAGAGACAAGAGATGTTAAACTTACCAAAAAATAATATAAAAGGAAAAATAGTTTTCATCTCATAGCATAAATTAAGCAATGATGGCCTGTCAAGAATGATGGTTCTTGCTCACAGAATATAAACTTTGGTGCGTGATTACTGCAGCACAAAAGCCTTATTTAATGCTAACAGTTTGGCAAAAACATTTTCTGATAACTTTCACAGAAAAAAAATGCACAGATGAAATCGATATTATATTTTAGACAGGACAGCCCTTCTAAAAAGTGTGTTTAAAGAAAGATCATTAACAAAACACAGATTTTCTTTACTCCCTGGAGAACAGGCCAATCCAGCACAAGCCACTGGAATAGCCCTTGGTGTTTAGAAAGGCACATCAAGCCCTACTCACCCGTTTTTTGGCTGAGCTGATAGAGGAAACACTTGCGCAGATCTGCGTTGTCCCTGAAGGTCAGTTGCAAAAGCGAGCCTGACTTTTTCAACTTCTGCATTAGCCATAGACCTGGAATGAAAATTGGTGCATGTTTTTATCCTTTATAAAGTGTCAAGAAGGGGAGTTAAAGACATGTGCCTACAGTAAGGATAGCACTGTAATTTAGTGGAAGCTTTGCTTGTTCTTGAACTCCTAATCAATAGGGAGAAAAGTCTAAGGGTCTCACAGGATAGAGGAAACAGTTTTAAACTAAATAGGGTAGACTTAGGCTACATATAAGGAAGAAATTCTTTACAATAAGGGTGGTAAGACGCTGGAAGAGGCTGTCCAGAGAGGTGGTAGATGTCTCATCCCTGAAAGTAATCAAGGTCAGGTTGGACAAGGCTTGGAGCAAACTGATATAATTGAAGATGTCCCTGCTCATGGCAGAGGTGGAACTAGATGATCATTTAGGTCCAACTCAAACTATTCTGTGATTCTGTGGTTGTCTCATGTTAACAGGAAAACACACAGGAAGACTGAAATGTGGGACAATCCATTTCCATAATAATGCCTCTTTTTCAGCCACGGAGATGCCTCTCTTTGTTTGCAGCAGAGGAGAAGTGGAAGACTAAGTGCAAACAGGTTCATCTCTCACTGCTGCACACCCCTGAGCTTTTCAGGGAGCAATATGATGGACCTTGTAGATAACGAAATTGCAATTTTTTCTGTATGGGTTTGAAGTCTTCAGCAAATATTTTCCCCAGCTTCAAGGACAAATCATTCTACAATAAATTCCTACCTCCACTTGTTGCCCTCTCATGCACTCTGCCATAGACCACAGCCAGTCAAAGCTTTCCCATCAGCTCTTACCTGTACTAACCAAAGTGCTGTTGTTGTAAAGGGTTCCCAGGTGAGGCCCAGACAGGGACAGGAAGGTGTGTAACTTGTTGAGGTAATAGCGAAACCTGGGGCGAGTTAGTACAGATCGA
This sequence comes from Sterrhoptilus dennistouni, assembly GCA_013397095.1. Lineage (NCBI taxonomy): Eukaryota > Metazoa > Chordata > Aves > Passeriformes > Zosteropidae > Sterrhoptilus > Sterrhoptilus dennistouni. The sequence goes on along the minus strand of VWZU01019431.1, from coordinate 283,157 downwards.
ATGATGACGTTGCCAAGGGAATGTCCAATAAAACTGTTGGGAAAAGGAAGAATTACATTAACATGAGACCCATCTGTGTTTTATTTAAGATAAACATAAGGCTGATACAAATGGCTCTGGAAGGAGGACTCTGTCAGGGTCAATAAGATCCTTTAGTTATCATTTAATGTTTTTTTTTTCAGCCTACAAGATTATCTTTCATATGAATCTTTCTATTTCATTCTCATCTACAAGAATGTAAAAAATAATCTCACTGATTCAATGGCTTTTGACACAGGGCACTTTAGGAAAAGCTAATTTCACTGGATGTTGCTCATGTAACTCAAACAGTTACACACTATTTGCTGTCATAAAGCTTACCTTATTCGGGATATGGAGAGGTTGTACAACTGGATATGCTGAATAATTTCATCCAATAATCGGTCAGTCATTGTATCAAAATCAGCAAAAGTATCAGTCTGTTGAAAAATTAAATGAGCTAATGAATAAAAATATATTACACTTATTGCAGACTGATGTTATTTTCAAAGTCAAATGCAAGCAGAAATGTAACGACCAGTGTAAATTTTCTTTGTACATGCTCAAGGGGTAAGAAGGGAGATTTTTCTCAGTCTCCAGATCCTTTTTTAAATTGAAGTTCTCCTTTGAGACAGGTTGCTGAGTGATTCCAGAATCATAAGCATGATGCTAAAGCAGCCTGACTTGACAATGGTGAGAACTCAGCTCAGCTGCTCTAGATACCAGGCTCTGAACATGGAAGAAAAGCTTTTGGCATCTAGGATTCAACAGATTACTGCAATAACATACTTTACAAGATTACACATTAACATGAGGGTTATGCTGATGCTAAGGATGTCATCACAAAATTATTTGGCCATCTTAATCAAATGCTGTGTGTTTGTTATTCAACAGTCATCAGTAAGAAAATGAGTGCTAGAGACAGACAAATAATTTGTTGCTCCCAACAGAACTGCCAGTTGTGAGACAATAAAACAAGCAATATATTTCCAGTCTATACAATTACAGGCAGATTTTATTCAGAACTTTGTAATTTGGCAATCCAACAAGACTCTAAATCAAACTTGTAACTAATGAGATGCCACAAAACAATCATCAAATCTTGGAACAGCTATTCAGAGCAAAGATATGAGTAATTAATGCTTTTGAAACATATCAGTAATTAATGCTTTTGTGACACAACTCATCTTGCTAATTGCAGCTCTTGCATAGGAAAACATGACGATATTCACTTTGCAATACAGACTTAAAATAAATGTTCTCATAAACTACAAACAGTCCAGTAACCTTCTGCCTGTTTGTTTTGTCTGCATTGATAATTAATGATTTCCTCCTAGGCTCATTACCTCAAACCTTTCAGGTTGTTTAAAAGTCCAAGAATATCAACCTGAATGTGAATCATAAACAAAATATGTCAAGCATCATATTCCACCTGATGATATCTCCATCTTTTACTCTCATTTCAGCCTGATTGAGTTTGCCAAATGCATCACAAATGAATGCCTAAAAAGGTGATTTGAATTTTTCTCTATGATGCAAACCATCTAAATTACTGATTTCTTGGGTCATTTTCAGTGTGGTTCTCAGAGAAGGGAAAAACAGTGACAAGATGCTTTACAACATTAAAACAGCCATCAGGGCACCCAGGTTCCACTTCCAGTGCTAAGAAAACTTCCCCACCTTCCCAGACAACAAGATCTCTAAATAGTTTCCATTACGGACTCTGGATAATGTTAAATACAGATGTAAGATGTTTCATTCTCTGAAAACACTCTCTTCTCTTGGAAGAGGCCTTGATGGAATTATGCAGTGTTCTCCTATTGACTATTTTCACCTTGCTTATATTCACTGTCCAGGCCCTGCTGCTGACAGGGCTGCGCATTGGAAGGTGGCAAGTTCACTGATGTACACCAACCAGCCACTTCAAAATATAAAAGCTTTTGAACAAAGAAGGTTAGAAAGTTTTAACTCAGGTTTCTCAGGTACTCATAAATCAGAATAATGTGTCTGACTGCACAATGAAAATCCTTATCTTGTGCATAAAGTTAGGCCTTAGGTCATAAATACAGCTCCACTACCAAGCAAAGCACAGGATTCATTTCTGTTTCTCTGCCTAGACCAGCAATCAATTTTTCTGGTAGGCATATCTTTATCATTCAAGGAAATAAATCCCACAAACACTGCAACAATGGAGAAACAATGGCTGAGGCAGCAAAGGGAGCTGACAACACCTGCTGGATAGTCCACACCCTCCAGAGAATTTAGCATCAGTAAACTTGCTGCTTTCTGTTGGTGGTGTGTTGCAGAGCCACCAGGCTGCCAAGTTTGCAAACTGGCAGGATAAATCCCTTTTCTTCCTCTAAGGTCTAGTTCTATAAACTGCTAATGTCATTGTCTTTTACTTTAATGTCAGGAATATTTTCCAATAGAATTGAACACCCTATCAAATTAGAGAGGAATAAACCAGGACTTTGCACTAACTACTACATACAATCCCCTGAATTCCCCAGTGCTTTTGTTTCACTCAGCTGGTGAAAAGGCTTTTGCTGAGGGAACTATTTCAGCAATTGAAAGGAAGATAGAAATTAGCTCTGTACTACCTGATTTCTTTCAGACATTAGGAAGTCCAGTTTTCCACCAGGAAGTCCCAGTTCTATAAAAGTCTTTACCAGCCTCAGATCTGCACTGTTACCTAGGAACAAATGGTACTTTATAAGATGCAATTCAACAGAAAAATAACCAATATAGAGTCAATTTAACACAACAACCTGGACACCACAGGGCTCTTTCTAAGTGCTGCTAAGAATGTTATCAAACCTCAGGATCATGCATGGGAACAGCAAGAGAACAGGAATTCCCACAGCCTGCCCCAGGTGGGCTGGAGCTCACCTGCTGCATAAATGGTGGTTAAGAAAGGGCAAGGATCAGGTCCAGAATAAATCTGTCCTCTATTTGCTGAACAGCAGAGGGAAGACAAAAAGACAGCAAGCTAAGGTGAGGCCTCCAGGGACACATCAATTCCTGTGCTGGGCTACAGGGCTGTACCTTCAGATACAGAGGGGCATATCTCATGTATTCACAATTAGAGGTGGTGCTGAAATACTACCAGAATCCTATATTTTGAGAGATGCCTCATTCTGAACTAGGGAATTCCTAAGTTTTCTGAAATATTTTGTTGGTGAAGAAGGTACCACTACCTCATGAGAAAGGCATTCCTGCTACTGAGATATTCAATGGCAAACAGTCCTGGCTCAAGTGGGTGTTTGTTTTTCTTCNTTTTTTTTTTTTTTTTTTTTTTTTTTTTTTTTTTTTAGATTTCAGAGCTTCTACCACTTCTCTGTACTTTCAGTGTTAGCATGTACATCTTTCTAATTGATATCAATAATTTGTAAAGAGAAATTTCACATTTATCATAACTGTTTCCTACTTAGAAAGCACACACATAAAAAATCCCAAGACCTGTTTCCTCTGCAGTAAAGAATGATTTTTATTCTCTCGTTTTATAAAGTCAGCCACCATCTAATCTCTAACAGCGTTTTGAGGGGTTAAATAACATTTCCCTCCTGGGGATATACTGCAAAACAACCAAGCATCTCTGGAAAGACAAGGAGTTATTGCATTGCACTCTTCTTGTACAGGTGAAGGCTGATGTGCTTTTGGTGTAGATTGCTGTTAAAAAAAAATAAAAATATAAAAAACCCAAACCAGATAGCAGGACCACATATATATTAGCACCAATACTTAATATTCTTGTAGATCCTTTACTAAAATGGACTGAATAGCATAATAAAGAATAAATACTTAGCTAAAACAAATACTGAGACTCTCCATTCTTTCATACTTGCTGAACATCTGTCTGGTTTTTTTTTGTGTGTGTAATTTGCACCAAAATGACTTACAAACAGCAATTCTTCCTGGCCTTACCATCCAATCCATGGACACAGACAACCAGGTGAATTCCATCTTCCAAATTTTCTTCCTCTTCCTCTGGTGGAAAATATGGGATATCAGAAGCTAGTACAGATAAGTCACTGTACAGAAATCCTTCAATCTTCATTTCTTTTTTAAATTTTTCTTTGGCCTGATAAAAACTGGAGAATACATTAGTTAATCACAATAGAAATAGGTGGTCAGCAACAAACCTTCAAACTAGAAATGAGGAGGCTTGTCTTTCCAAGAAATTACATTTTCAACTTTCAAGTAGAGACCTGGATGCAATTCCTTATCTATTAGGACTGAGAGAAGTCAGAAAGAAGGGAATAAACTCTGTTTCTTTGTAATTTGTCTACATACAGGGAAGAACTAAAGTGCATTAGTAACTCACACTTGCCAGAGGAATGAAAGTAGCAAAAAATAATTTTATGGTAGCTCATAAAAAGAGACTTGGGTGCAGAATTAGCAATTTTGCCTCTTAACAATGTTATTGGCCTTTTAGGAACTGAAATGCAAAATGTGTAATTTTGCTTCCATAGATGCACTGATAGTCAGGTATAAGGTATTCTCCCCCTTCCTCAAGCTAGAGTTAAGGGACGCACCTCATGGTGTATATATTTTTCTTTGATTTTGGATTCTTTTGAAAACATTAAATAGCATTTAGAAGAACATCTCAATGCTGAAAGAATTAAGATAACGTCTTTCCTACTCAAGATCTAAAATTTGACACTAGAATTCACCTGGAAGCATTCTGCTGGCTGAGGATGCCAAATTCTTCAGTGGCTTTTTGACTCAGTAAAACTTATCCAGAAAAGTTTTATCCAGATTATTAATTCCTAAATTATCTGGACAAGTTTTACTTATGCAGACAATTTAGGAATTAACAATCACAATGTAAGTGTAGAATTAAGTAGAAAATGGGGATGGACAAGCTTTGGAGATATAACTTTTAAAGCTTGAGGATCTCTTTAAGGCAATTTGATATAATCATAGAATCATTGAGATTGGAAAAGACATCCAAGATACTTAAGTCCAATGGTGAGCAATTATTGACATCAGTCCAACTAATTTTAAGGGACACAAGAATGAAAAAAAAGAATAGCTTTCAGGCCATGAATCTAGAAGCTTTGGATTCATGTGTATGAATGCATGCTCAAATGTTCTGTTTCACAAAGAAGAATTAAATTCTGTGCTTAGATTTGTCAGGACTTAAGTATGTATAAGTAGTAGTTTAAGTATAATACTTCAGGATGCTTTCAAAAGAATAAAAACAAAGTCTTGGGTTGAAAATGAATGTACAATGAATGTACAGACAGCCAACATTTTGGGCAGCTGAATGGGTTGAGAAATTTCAGTTCCATTCATTTTCATTAGTACAGCAGAGGCACCAAACTATATTAAAAAATATAAGTGCTGGTGTGCCAGTCTGTAAAACGGGCTCCTGGGACATGGAGGTCACGATGTGGCACTTTTGTGTTGGGCAACGATGCAAAAACCAAAAGTAATTCCCCTCCTCCAGCTATTCATGGTTTCAATTCTCCCATTTTCCCAGTTTGAGAAGGTAAAGTTGAGACATATCAGCCAATCTTTCCTCATTTCAAAATCCCCCATTTCATACTTTAGCTATTGAGTGCAATTATTAAAGCAGAAGAGTAAAACTGTGGCACTGCCACAGTGATCTGACTATCAATACTCTGATATGGGTAGCCCTGATTTCAGGAAGGAGGTTCAGCTTTCAAAGATTATTTAGATACTCTGTCTGGACTGTTTGTCATAAAAATTAAGGACCTGATGTCTTTGGCAATCTTGGTCTCTCTGTGTTTTCATCCTTCCTGTCTATTTAAATCACTCAACCCATATGAACCATTCGTCTCTTTGGATTATTTATACTGAAATTCCTCAGGCAACTGTCTCAAACGCAAGCTTCCTGTATACCCAGTGCATTAGGGTCTGAAGTGTGTCAGGGTCTCCTGGTATTAAAGGCTACATTAATGAAATAATTAGTCATTCTTACTTCAGCATCCTTTCATTGGTCTCTTCATCCATGTCCTCTGAATTAGAGCAGACGACGCCAAAGGAGCCGAGCGGCTGGCGCGTGATGGGGAACGCCGCCTGCTTGGCAGAGGACCCCGCCATAGCTGGGGTCTCTTTGAGCACGGAAGAAAAGGGAAGACAGGTGGCTGTGCAAGAGATGGACAGGTTAACCACATCAGCAGCCTTCCTGCTTTCCAGGGCTACTCCCTCTGTCGTGGCCAAAGGAAACCCGGTGCCGTTCGCTACTAGTTTATTCTCTTGGCTGTTGGGCTCCTGAGGATGTTCAGCCTGGTGGGACCCTGCAGCAGGGTCTGCTGAGGCAGATGAGTCATTTAGCTCAATTTCTTGCAACCCCTGCACTTCTGCATGCATTGCTGGGCTCTCATCAGCGAGAGAGCTGCCACATTCTCCTCGCAGTAAGCCAAATTCAGTGGAGGTGTCTGAAGGAGCTGCAACAGGGTAGCAAAAATCTGGTAACACCTTTATGCTTTGTGAAAAACTCTCCTCTCCTGAAGTGCTACTATTGGAAGAGCCCTGTTGTATTTTTAAACTGTCCGGCTTAAGTTTATCCTTTGGATCCTCAATGTATGTATCAACCTTATCTATATTTTTGTCCAAGTAATTACAAGCCCTTGGTGTTTTTAAGCTGCACTCACCATTGCTCTCCAGTGACAGGCACTCAGAGACATTATCTTGGAGCTCCTTTGGACAAATGGGTGGTCTTGTGTTTTCTGAACTACAGCAAGTCTCTGGAAAATCTTTCTCCTCCTCCCCTTGTAACTCAGTGTTACTGCTACTGTGTTTGAGGAGGCGTTTGGGATGCCTTCTGTGTTCTATCTGTCCACGATCGGTGGCCATTTGACACTCAGAAAAGTCCATGATCATTTTTCCATCTTTATCCTCTGTTTCCATGCAGCTTCTTAAGTTTTGATCTGAATCTCCTGCAGTGGCTTCAATGTGTTTTGATATATCCACCTCCTCTGTGGGCTCCTCTGGGCTACTGATCTGAGGAGCGGAGACAGATTTCGTCAGCTTGGTAAGCTCCACTTCCCTCTCCTCTTCCTCAAAGGGCAAAGAGCTGATGGATGTGAGCGATGCCTGGATGCCACTGGGCAGGCTGGTGTTGCTCTCGGTGTGGCCGCCCTCCAGGGAATTGCGGTGGATGGCATGTCTCCGGACCAGGTGGTGCAGGATCTCCCTGTCGCTGGGCAGCTCCAGGGCCCGGCTGCGAGCATCAGACCACGCCACAGAGCTGGGTTCACTTTCTATGCCTGAATCAGATATTATTGAGGAAGATCTTTTTATGGCCCCTGACATCAGGGTAAATTCTACGCTCTCCTCACTTCGTTGCTCCTTTGTGACCAATTTCCCTTCACAGCTGTGCGTGGGCAAAGCTTTCAAAACAGGGAGGCGAGCCTTGGTGTCTGCATCTTCTGGTTTTCCAAGGCTGGTCAATTCGTTCAGTGCAAGCTCAGATGAAGTGAAATTAGTTTCAGGGTGACCAAATTCATCAAGTTCATGCATTTCAGTCCTGTCTTCCAAGCCATCTGTTCCACATGCTCCACACTCATACTGAGCACTGACAATTAGCATGGGCTCACTTTTGTGAGAGTCCTTATTGCTGGGTTCCACGTCTCCACAGGTAACATCCACCCCAAGTCTATTGTCTTTTAATAAAACTTCCTTGGATGTTTTAAAGTCTTCTGACATGTGTTCTGTATTGCCTGGCTCTGAGTCAGAAATAGTTTCCTCTCTTGAAACAAAAATATTTTCAGGTTTCCTTTGGCCTTCATTGTTTATTGTACATACCTGAGATGTGGGGTGCTGGTTAAAACCCTTAGCAGCAGCTTCAGTACTGCTGTGTAGGCATGAGGGATTCCTGTTTATCCTGTCTGTGTGTATTAGTGGAGTATCTTTCCCAAAGTCTTTCATTACTGCAGTGGCATCATCTGATGCACAGTCTTCATTGTCTAGTTTTACATCCATTTGAGTATTTGCAGGAACCTCAAAATCTGGGAAAACTTCCTCTGGAAAAAGAAAGAAAAAAGGAAAAGGAAAAGAAAAAAGAAAGAAAGTGGTATTACCTGTAAGAACAGAACAAATCACCCCAAAGAATTGGGAGACTTTGAAAAGGGATTTAAAAGTCTAAAATATTATTCTATAATTTTATATTATTAAAATTATACATGCATTAAAGGCATATTATAAATGCACATGCCAGAGTGCATTTAACTAGAACTACACACACCGAACAGTTATAGTTAGGCCAAAGAGGACAATATTAATAAAATACAGTTTCCTCAGTATAACTGTACATATACTGCTAGTTTTTAGAGCATAGGTAAGCAAAACAAAACGGGTATTTCTTTGTATTTCTGGTGTCATTCAATATTGTTCATAGTATATCTCTTCCTTTGAATCAGTTTAATACTCAGTTTAATAATTTAAATACCTTTAATGAGCATTGTGACAGTTTAGGCAGTACAATAACTGTGGAAGAGGGAAGATTTTGTATCACAGACTGTATTCACTAGACTATGGACACCCATAGTATTATTATGCTTCCTTGGTAATCTTAACGGTTGAGTGAAAAGGAAAAAAGGTAGTAAGGGCTATGAGATTTTCCTAAATAACTCTGGAACTAAATAATTTCTTAATTAAAATTTTGATTTGGGTACTCAAAGGGCAAGATATTTTTTGGAAGGCAATGCTGCCTTTCAGGGGAGTGTGAGGATTTACACTGAAATTGTGGGGTTTTGTTCTGAGATTTCTTACCACTAGATGTCATAGTGGGGATATCAGTCTAGTCTTTTTTCTTTAAATTAGTACTGTAGCAAAAACCCAAAAGATTTTATTTTCTTTCCAGATTTTTCCTCCGGCTCTTTTTCTAAACAAAAGCTTAATTTAAAGATGAAAAACGTGAAGGGAGTTAGGGAAAACACTAAAATTCAGCTGTATTACCTAGGGGGGTAAACCCAAAGGGATGTGAGATCACTTATCCTGAGCTGGGGAAGTACCTCCCTAAGCTCAGGCTGCCTCATGAAGCTGTGCCCAGTGGCGTTCCACTCACCTTTGCAAGGCATGTCTGTGTACCTGTCCTCAAAGATGACTGGGAGGGTGTTGCAGTCGCCGTCGATGTCCAGGCACTCGGCCGGCAGCGGGGGCATGCTGGTGAAATAATCCGAATTGCGGATCTCTGTAGAGATCTGGGCGTGGCTCTGGATCCTGGCAGCAAAGTACAAGTGAAATGGAGAGTGCTTGAGTAGCTGCTGTGCTGTTTCTCCATCACTCCTGCCAGCCCTGATATGCAGGTAGAGGAGAGAGTCAATGTGTTTAAAGGGAAGCAGCATTGCGTGATGGGTGGTACCCAGAACTCTCAGAAGGTTTCCATTTTTTCTCTCAGTTAGAGATATCTACAACTTGCACAATCCCTTCCTGAAAAATCTCAGTGTTTTTGAAATTATTTCAGCTCCCACTGGCACAGGCTCCTGTTAGATGCCATAACCCATTGCTGTCCTCCCAAGGGTCTCAGCTGCTGGCTGGGATTGGATCCCTCAGCTGGTTTCTGGTCAGGAAATGAGGTCTGTCACTCTGGCTGTGGTCAGGGTTTCAAAACCCAGATGCAGGAAGCAATAATCAAACATTTGGTTGAGCAGTACAAGGAGGAACAAAGCCAAGAAGGATGCATGGTAAGTCCTATTTCTCACTTATATCAGACCTCAGAGCACTCACAGAGAGGTGTCACACCTGTACAGATCTGGAAGAGCTAAGGCACATTACTCAGCCACTGCCTCTTAACAGCATCACAGAACCATAGAATAGTTTGGGGTTGAAAGGACCTTCAAGATCATTTAGTTCTATCCCCCTTGACGTGGGTAGGGACACCTTCCACCAGACCAGGTCGCTCAACCTGGCCTTGAATACTTTCAGGTATGGGGCAACCACATAGTTTCTGAACAACCCATTCCAGTTCCCCATCACCTTCACAGCAAAGAATTTCTTTCTAACACCTAATCTAAATCTATTCTCTTTCAATTAGAAGCCATTTCCTAGCACTACATGTCCTTGTAAACAGCCCCTCTCTGCCTTTTTTTGTAGCCCCCATCTGTTTCCAATATTTAGGCCACTCAAAATGCTGCCTGGCTCTCCTCAGTGAATGTGATATTAAACTGGCAGATGAATATGTGTTTGGCTATAATAAATACAATAATTTTTATTTCTGGTGAGCTTTCCTATTTAAACATCTGTCTTCAAAAATGGGCAAGGCATGAAATACAGAGAGTAAGGCAAAAAGATTTTCATTGATGGTCCGTTGAAAGCAAATCTGTTCTTCATCTTAAAGCCATTATCCCTTGTCTGATTACTACTTAATCCTGTGAGAAAGATGAATAATTGATATAAAGCGAGAGAGGAGAAATATTTTTGTCCCTCCTAAGGAGGAAATATGACTCCCAAGAGGCCTCGACCCTGTGCCACATCCATCCTACTAGGAATAGTGGGTCCATTCTGCCTGAGCAGTCAAATGCTGTCAGGTAAATATGTGCACAGGTTCACACAAACCCATAACAGTATGGGAGGCAAAACCCAGCTCCTGTCTGGTAAGAGGGAAAAATAAAACAGGGTAAAAACCCTTACTGCTTGAGGTGGCTGTACAGCACCTGGCACACTGAGCACTGATCTCAGCTGGTGACTGTGAGAACCCAACTAATAATCCCTACTACCACTCCCAATATCAATAATACTCTGACAGCCAAGACTCTGTTTTCAACTGCATCAATCTAGAAAATTCAGGAAGAAAACCTGACTCTGCAACTTGGCCTGTATAGACCAGATTTTCTACACAGACCAATTAATAATAATTTTATATTATATATATATATATGTATTTAAATAACTTATCCTTCTTGATAACTACTGAGAAAAACACTGAGCTTGTCTGTAGGAAATGGGCTACTTCTGTGACTGCCTGGAGAAATAGAAGCACTTCATGCAATTAAGTTTTCCCCTGTGAGGGTTATATTTGTTTCAATGGGGCCATGAGTGTATGTGTCCTCACCCCAGGATCTTGACATGGGGTTTTCCTTGTCCACAGCTCCCTAAAATCCTGACATGGGAGAACCAAATGAAAACAGCTGGGACCCTGCAGCTATGGTGCTGCTCTAATTTGGCAGAAAAAGGCAGTCTTGTACAAGCCATCCACTAATGAAGTCAGGGCCCTTTCCATCAACACTAAATCAGCCCTAATGTCCCCAGTGACAGCTCTGAGAAAAGCAATTTTCCCCTCTGCACTAGGTCAGAAGCAAATGTCTCACTTAAAAATCATCATTGTGACAGGACCTGATGTCATGGCCTTTCAGCCCCTTCTGAAAGATGGGTTTCACACTGGTAATGTTGTGGTCTGCTCATGGTGACAAATAGTCTGGATAACCTTCATTACTCAGAAATTTAAATCTGAGCATCCTTCTTTGAACTCTGCCTGCAGGGGTCAGGTCATGAGTATCATCCAAATCCTCCACTTGGGTTCATAGGCTAAAACCAATGGCAGGATTTGCCCTGGCTCCTCACAGTTCACAGTTTGGTTATAAGCAGGAAAATTTCCAGCAGAAAGAAATATTTACCTTGGAATGGTTTAGGGATGGTAACAAACAAAATTTATAAATGTAAAGATTTGTTGCTTTTAAACAGTTATTTCCCACTAAAAGTACCAGTACTGGATCTGGGGCATCTGGTTTAGGAAGTTAATTGAAGAATAGGAAATATATATATATATATATATATATATATATATAAAAAATAATTCTTTCTGAGGCTTGCCTGATCAGTCACTTACTTTTGAAACTCATTTCAATAGGTTTACAATATGGAGCTCAAACAGAGACAATGACCTCTCTCAAACCAAATTTGTTCACACCCTGCAGAAAAAAAAGATCTTATTCTTGATTGCAAAATATTTTAAAATAATTTTTTAGTAATCCTGGAGGCAGAGGAGTGTTAATGGGTTACTTACAGGCCTTCCTGGAACATGAGCACAGCAGGTTTCTGGTGCTCAGTGTAGAAGAAGGCTTCTGAGAATCTTCTCACCTGAGAGAGAGAGACAGACACAGATTAAACCTAAGATCTGCTGAAAGGTGACAAGTGCTGTCAGTCTCAGAACACAGTATTGACTATCAGGACCAGATTCATTAGTGTTGACATTAAAAAAGAGTTCAGTTCTGCTTCATTTTCCCAGTCCAGCACAAAGCAGCTGTTGTTGCATATTTTGCTGCGAGGTAAAAAGACTCCCTTGACAATAAATCAAAGTTTGGTTATCTGCATCTTCTGACTACTTTTCTAAAAGCTGTCAAATTTACCATTCTCCCCTGTATTGTTGAAGTTGGGAAGATTTATTCCTTTCCCAGTGTGCAAAAAGAAGTAGTTGAGTGACTTACTAAATTAGAACAATTCATAATTGATCATCTTTTCTATGGGAACATCTGCAGTGACTCTCAAACTACCATGACAGCAAAGGAAGTCTTACATATCAGTCCAGAGGAGAATGAGCTCTATCACAGTAAAAACACACCTGCCTATGTCATGATACAAACTCAGAGCTCTTCAAATCCCTTCATGGACATTAGATGTGTTCTGTGTTGGATAATCAATTACAAAAGAGCCATGGATCTGAAGTGGCTGGCAGAGCACAGAGTGTGAAATAAGCTATAAAAAATTCAGTGCTCTCATCTGCCCTGGAATAAGCTTTGAGTTTAAATGAATCAAGCATAATATGCAATCAAATGTACTGAGCTGTTAAACTGCAGCCCATACAATCCTAATAATAATTGCAAAAGTGACCTCTGTTCTAGGGACAGAAAATGGCAGTGAAAAGCATATGTCAGAGCATTTCAGCATCTCCCTAAATCCCAGCTGTGCTTTAGCAAATGGCCTTACTGAACAAAGGACGAGCATCCCTTCAAAAAGGCTGTGTCTTAACAGTAGGACTTTTCATTTAGGGCTCTTGAACCATCTTACAGGGGTGAAAAAGTGTAATTACACACAGTTTATATGGGGAGGAACCAGAGCATATGAAGTTCTGTAATTTGAGAAAGATCAAGAAGGCAGCTGGCATCAGTCAAGGCTGGAATAAACCAGAGGCTGAGATTCACCTTGCTGGAGCCGGGAGCACACAAAGTTGGCTCCTTGACTGAAAGCCTCCCAGATCCCCTCAGAGTCAAGGGAGACCTCATCAGACTAACCAGGAGAGTTTCAGCATCAGGCACTCAGCCATCTCTTCCTGAATTTTATGCCTCATTTTTGCAACCACCAGGGGAGACTCGTTCTGGTCACCCTGACCTCCAGAGACTTTGACAGGAGCAGAACATAAGCTGAGGTGTCGATACCTACACTGCACACTCCTGATGCATGCACAAGGTGAAGGCAGGTGAATCCTGCCCTTTTCACTACTGTCCCCACTCTAATGATTAGATCAGACTTTGAGTTCAGCTCAGGTGATGTGCTGACTGCTGTCTGGTCAATAACCAAGAACGTCCTGATGGGAGACAGAACATTTGCTGAACTAATCAGATAAGCAGATCTGACAACACTTGCCCAAATGACAAGTGGCTTTGTGCCTTCTTTATTACCAAGTACAAGAAGCAATTTCAACATCAACAATATTAATATTTTGTTATGTGCACTACTTTGTGAGAAAGTCAAATAGGTATATACATGACAGTGAAGAAAACAAATCCATATTCCTTATAGTAATTTTGTGAAACAAGTTGGGATTAAATTGTATTTTTTATATTTGCAACTGTGATATTTGGATTTTTTAAAACAAGTGTTCATGATTTACAGATATCTATCAAGTACAGGTGACATACACCCCTTCCCACCCACCTCCTTTTCTGTGTCTGATCCTGGTGTTCAAAGTTACATATTTTATATATCACACCAATTCAACCATCCTCATTCCAGAAACTTAAATCTGTAATTTCAAATCCTGGGCTTCACCTCTTCTCCCCGTCCTCTTCAACTCTAGTTGTGCTGACCCCATTTCATGTAAATAGTCACAGAGGAAGAATTGGATTGGAAATACATTTCCAAATAAATCTCTAATGTTTATCAGGAGGTGACCACTACTGAATTTGCTTTTTAGCTTCTTAAGATTACCCTTAGCATGTGGTGTTCCTGAGTCAGGTAAGCTGTGACTTCTGGATGTAGTGTTGCCACCTCTAGGAACTGGGTCCACAGGGCCAGGAGGTGAGAGCAAAGCCAGGCCAGGTCCTTGCTTATCTGTTCTGCCATCTTCTCTGGATTGCTCAGCAGCTGAAGGACAGAAAGGAGATTATGAGATCAATAATATTATGGAAAAGAATCAGTTTGTACAAAAGATTAAGTCCTTTCAGAAACAAGAGCAACAAGAAAAATTTCTCTTGATTTAGGAATATTATTATTAAAGTTACCATTTTCAAATATTTTACCCCAAATAAAGCTGGTGAGACATTTTATTTTTTCTGTTTAAAATTACAAATTTTACCTCAAACGGTCTCAGCTATGCAATTAGAGAGCAGGAAGTGGGAACAGATAATTTTTTTGCAGACGCATTACTGCAGGTGTAGTAGCTGGGGGCGAGAAAAAACATCGAAGCATGTGGGTTCCAAATTATCCACCAGATGGTGCTGGATGCTCTGAAATAGTAAACCATGGCCAGGCTCTCTCAGCAAATGAGCCCTCTCAGCCATGTCACTTTGGAATACAGATGGGTGATTGAGGGGGAACCAAACAAGAAACCTCACACCAAAACACCCTGTCCTCAGCACATGCTGAAAACAGACGTTCCAGAGTGTGCTGCTGTTCACTCTGTCTGTGCCCACTGTCGTGCCCCTGTGTGCCCCCAGCTAAAGCTCTGACAGAAAGCAAAATCTGCACACCAAACTTCCTCATTTCACAATTTCGTAGAATCACAGAATCGTAGAATGGGTTGGGCTAAAAAAATCTTCTTCCAACTCTCTGCCATGGGCAGGGACACCTTGCACAAGACCAGGTTCCTCAGAGCCCCCTCCAACCTGCCCTTGAACACTTCCAGGGCGGGGCATCCGCAGCTTCTCTGGAAGCTGTGGCAACCTCTGCCAGTGCCTCACCACTGACAATAAAGGATTTCTACCTTATATCTAATCTAAACCTTCCCTCTGTCAGTTTAAACTATGCCCACTTCTCCTAGCCCTACATACCCTTGTAAATCATCCCTCTCCAGTTCTCCTGTAGCCCCTTTAGTTACTGGAAGGTGTTAAATGCTCTCCCTGGAGTCTCCTCCAGGTTGAATAAACCCAGCTCTCTTAACTTGTCGACTTCCTAATTTTTTTAATGAGAGACAGACATTGCATTTTACCTCCATGTTATTCACTGGGTTGGTTTTTGTTTTTTTTTTTTTNTTTTTTTTTTTTTTTTTTTTTTTTTTTTTTTTTTTTTTTTTTTTTTTTTTTTTTTTTTTTTTTTTTTTTTTTTTTTTTTTTTTTTTTTTTTTTTTTTTTTTTTTTTTTTTGCTTAGGACTGCAGTCTAGCTGAGAGCTTTTCTAGCTGAAAGCCTGCTTATTTTTCACATTTTATTATGCAGGTAGTTTCCAGGTTGGTGACACTGCAAACTGAGCCATGATTAAAAACAAATTGTCTGTGTGTGAGAGAAGCAGAGAAAATTTGTGTGTGGATAAAACAGACATTGTCGCTGTGTTTACATTGTTTGGATGCTGTTCTGTTTTAATGACTTGTCCAAAATAGCACACGCTCCAGCACCCAATCTGGTACAGGAAAAATCAGGGGGATACTGGGAAACAAAAGATCTTGGTCAAACATTTCCCTTTGCAGAGTCAGGGCACTACTTCATTTATGGCATCCAATTTTATATGCTGTATGTCAGTGTT
Organism: Sterrhoptilus dennistouni; assembly: GCA_013397095.1. Classification (NCBI taxonomy): domain Eukaryota; kingdom Metazoa; phylum Chordata; class Aves; order Passeriformes; family Zosteropidae; genus Sterrhoptilus; species Sterrhoptilus dennistouni. Next base: position 267,276 of record VWZU01019431.1, on the reverse strand, counting down.
AATTTTTTATTTGTTAAGTCAGTAAGCTGTTTCTTACATCATAAACTGAAAGCTCAGTCTTCAAGCAAGATGAATTATTAATGCAAGTCACTTTAGGAGTAGGTGTGAGATGGCTCTTTGTCCAGTGTGCTGAGTATCAAATGTTTGAGTTTGTCA
>VWZU01019431.1:239051-264284 GCA_013397095.1 Sterrhoptilus dennistouni | reverse complement strand
GGTGTGGGGTTTTTTTTGGGGGGGTGGGGTGTGGTTTTGGGTTTGTTTTGGTTTGTTTTTTTGGGGGGGTTGGGGGGCTTTGTTTTGTTTGTTTGTTTTTGTTTTTCGGTGTTCTGTTTTGTTTGGTTGGTTTTTTTCCTCTTGTAGTTGGATTGAATAAGACACTGTTATCTACTTATGACTTTTAGACTATCTTGAAGGGAAATATATGTTGAGGAACAAGAGATGAAGTGGAAAATAGGATCTATCAAGTCCACAAGTGTGTGAAGCACAATGCATTGTGTTTGATAGTTCTTATATACTTGCACCATACTGGAAAATTTTACTCTCTTTTAAAACCTGCTGGCCAATGCAATCGACCCTCCTAAAGTAATTATCTCTGCAATGTAACAAAACTGATAACTTCAAAACCTGCACACCACAGAAATACAAAACCACAAAATCACAGATGTGAAATTATGAAGCACATTCCTTGAATTCAAAGAAAGAGGCGAGACAGCAGGATTTGAATGAGATTAATGAGTCTCATTTTCATGGGACCTCATGCTGTCATTACAAAGATGACTAAACACAAATTCCAGAACTCCATCCTGTAAATTCAGCCAGCACTTGCACGTTAGACCCAACAGGCCTGACCAGCCAAAAAAACTTCAGCCAAAAACCCAGAAAATCTATTAAAAATTTGAATTAGGAAGAAAATCAGAATAATTTTGAAGAGCAAGTTGTAAGTGACAGTGGAGAAATATATTATGAGTTATAAAGAAGGGGAGTATAATTTAAACCCACTTGTATCACCTTTCAGATTTTTCTTTTCATTTAGTAAAAAAATGTTTGCTCAAGAGAAACAAAAAATGTTAAGAGTCTTCCCAAGATTTCATGGCCATTCAGAACTGAAAGTTACACTTTTCAAAATGCAACTGAAGTCAGAAATAGAAACGTAATGAAATATTTTATCCATCTACACATCAGGCCACATCCTATGAAAGGACTCACATAATCTGAGGACTCAGTCATCTTCAACATCAAAAATAAACACTAATCAGAAAACACAGATGAAAATCCCTTTAGGTTTCTGAACAGACCAAAAGTTTTGGTACTAAAGTATTTGTTTAAAAATGCAGCACCATAAAATATTCAGTGATTTTAAATGCCTTTTCACTTACCCAACTTCAGCTGTGGTAAATCAGGAATCTCATTCATTATGAGGGTGTAGTACGTGTGAAGACCCCTTTGAGCATTCAGGAGCAGAAGACAGAGATCCTTATGCCACTTGTATGCATGCTGCATGCAGTTTTCAGATGGGACATAAAAGCTGCCCTGTGTAGCAAAAGTATCAAGAAAATAAAGGAGAGAAATTAAAATTCATGGTCTCCATTTGTGTGACAAAAACCAGGGGCTTGTGTTTCCAGAAAAACCCAGTTGTAGAAAGTATTTAGTGATAGGACAAGGGATAATGGCTTTAAACGAAAAAAAAAAAAAAAAAAAAAAAAAAAAAAAAAAAAAAAAAAAAAAAAGGTGTAGGTTTAGGCAGAATATTAGGAACAAAATGCTTTACTGTGAGGGTGGTGAGGCCCTGGCGCAGATTTTCCAGAGATGATGTGGCTGCCCCATCCCTGAGGGTGTTCAGTGCCAGGCTAGATGGGATTTGGAGTAACCTGGTTTAGTGGAAGGTGTCTGTGCCTATGGCAAAGGGTTTGAACTAGATTCTATTTCAGATCCTTTCCAACCCAACCCATTCTTTGATTCTTCAATTCTAATCAAGCAGATGACACCAAAGAGAGATTTTAACCATCCCAACCTCCCAGTCACCCAACTAGCTGGTGTGTAATCGAAGGGTATCTCACTCTACATGTTCACTTTGCCCAAACCATAACTAAGCTGTGAGGTCTCAGCAAGGCTGTCACATGAAAAGACCCTCAGACCAAACAGTCCAACAGAGAAATCTACCTCTGAATCCAATGAATTTAAGCCATCCCCCATGTCCCAGTGTGGAGTCAATGTCTCTCCCCACAACACAGAGAGTCCTGTGTGAAATACACCCCCTCTGCTGGAGGAGGAGGGGTGGAAAGAACTATAAAGATGTCTACACTGACTTTCCTTTTTCCTCCTTATCATCTCCTGCAAAGGTTATAGCTTGATGGTACCATGGTGTGCTTTGTTACCTCTATTAGTGAACAAATGCAGATGTCATTGCTATCCCATCAGCAAATATGAGCCACTCTGTTCCCCAGGATCAATGTCTGAGTATATTTCATTTTGTCAATATTACATACTCTTGTGGGACAGTGTAATTGGACAGATCCTAGCATGTTTACCACAAGTATTTCCCAAACCACACTTTTATACTTAGAATGTAAACTCAGTTTTATTAAGCTACCATAAATCTGAAGTTTTCATTTCTGTCAAAAGATGATTGTCTAAGTCACTGGTATTGGAAATCTGAACTGCTTAGGTTTAAAGTGAAACTACTTATTAATCCCTGGCTTTGTGAAACATGGACAATTTCCAACTTAGTCCATTGCTTATCACTGCTGGGGTAAGAATACAATTCCTACAGGCCAGCCAGGTGCTGAATCCTTTTTTCAACAGTCCCAACATCTGCACATCTCCAGGAACAACAGAGAAGAACCAACCGCATGTCAGTGCATCTACTCTGTTTTTCTGCCTTTGACTTCTCTATTTCACATATGTTGGCCTGAGCCAGGATGTTTCTCTCAGCTTCTCCTGAAAATCTTCAAGGAGTAAACTGTAATTCTGTGGTAGGCACAAAGGGAGCTGCTCTCTAGACCTTCAGAGAAACAGTTGATGATAATTTACAGAGTTGGATGTTCTTCAAAGGTTTCAAAATCTCCAGCCTCAGCATGAGTATTTTTTACTCTCACCATGGCCAAAACAAAAAAGGGAGCAAATAAGGGAACAAAAAAGAAATACGGCTCAAAACAATAGAAAATTGGAAGTAGATTGATGTACAATGTTACAATGTTGTGAAAATATGCCCTCCTTTATTATCCATTGCTGATTTTTTAAAGCAAAAATTAATCTGGCATTTAAATGCTACACTGATGAGAAGAAGAAAGAAAGTGAGTTAATTTCATAGCTTATATGAATGCTATGACATACTGTTGTGCTTGACTACCCTTTAATGGGTCTATTTTCAGCCATTCCTTGGCACAGATTATAGTTTAAAAATAAAAAGTAATAGGAAAATGTGCTTGCAGGTGGGCTTAAAACTCGTGTGAATTAATGTTTAAGATATTACTCAATTAAGCCTAGTTTTGAATGCTTTAGAGTTTGTCTTCCTATCTTATGGTGCTTTTTCAAATTTGTCCTCATCTGATTTACACTGGACAATTGACCACACGTTCTAAACTGCAGACAAAGAGTCGGGAGCACTGAGTACAACCACAACAGGCAAGTAACATTTTCTCCAGCATTTCTCTCCATTGCAATAGAGAGAAAAAACTTTCTTCAAAGTACTGTAAGATGGGGATGATACACCAGTGTGGATAGAGAGCTGAAAAGATTGCTCCAAGCTCTTTTCTCTTCCTGTCCCAGCTCTCTGGGAAGGGTGACTGTGCCAAGGAAAGGTGCTGTGCTTTGAGAATGTCATTGCATGAGAGGAATAGTGCTGCACAGACCAGGCTGGGCTGTGCATGAGTAAGAGGGTATATCATTATGCATTTAAATTCTATTAAATGGCAGCTGGCTTTGAAACCCTGTTGTTTAATGGGAATATCCATCCTAATCTGAAAAATCTTTTTGTCAAGGTAGAAAGTGAACATGACAGAAAAAAAAGTGACAAGATCCAAATTTCTGGTTCTTCAGTGATTTAAAAGATATTACTGCTCTCACAGGATTACTTCTGCTTCTTCTGAAAGTTGTCACACACATAAAGGATACAGAGCAGGACATTACAGAGATTATTAAACCCACCTCAGGGACAGTTTAAACTAATGTGAACTAAGGTCTGTGCATCTTCATCTGCAGGGACCCCAGCAGGGCAGGCATGTGTCAGATGGTGCCATTATAAACTGCTGCAGCTAAATCAGCTTATCCATCACTGTTCAGTAAGCTGAGAAATGTCAAGAAATGCCTTCCTCTGGGATGGTCTAAAGATTGCAGACCTTTCACATTTGCTATTTTAATTGCCTCTTCTGTGCATTTTCTTCAGGTGATTCCCTATTTCCTTGCCAATAGCTTGAAACATGGATTCAATAAAATGCTAACAAATGGAGTTTGGTAACAAATATCCAACATGCTTTTCTAAGGGCAAACGCTGCTGCAAAACCAGCCCTCAGAAAAAAAAAACAAAAACACGCGGCTATGACCCATTAAACAGCTACAAAGCGCTCAGCTTTCCAGGTTTTCCAGCTCAAAATGACAAATACTGCTTTACTTCTGGTTAAGACAAAACTCTCATCAAACCAAAACATAATAGTGAAGCTGACAATCCCACATTGCACAAAGCCTGATGGCTGCTCTGGGCTTGGAATATCTGTTGTAAAAGTACATATTGGTTTCCTTTGTAAAGATTCTCGTGGCCTTTTGAGCCAATTCCTTTGGTCTACTGCTATTTTAATTGCATTAATTTGTACGTAGGCAGATTATTCTATGTTGATTGTAAAATGCATCTGTGCTGATTTCCTTTTCCAAGGCCCCCTCTGGGGGTAGTGGTAAACTGCATCTCTGCCTTTTGCCCTTTTCCATTTCTGAAAATTGTGGGAGGACATGAATTCCTGACAAATTTCACTTCAAGACTTAAGACCTAAAGGTACTCTGACAGAAAAGATGGATGACAACACAGAAGCATATAGTACAAAACACTTTTTTCTATTGTGCCAACATCATTAGGGCAAAATAGATAAAAAATTCTCTTTAGCCCTCCCTTTGTTCTAAATGTACTTATACAAATATTTTATATTTTTTAAACATTAGACAAATTAAATTCTCCTTGAGTTTTGGCTGTTCTAATTTTCTCCCTGCATAGCCTTACATCACCCTTGTAGCCCTCCTGAGTTTCCTGCAACTTCTTCCAAAGGTCATAAACTCTGTCTAGCTAAAGAGCTCTGAAGCTCTTTCCTCATGAAGAATCCTAAGCATATAGGCCTAATTTCTCCATTTTCCTGTTTCCTGTGATTATCATCAATCACGGAGTCATAGAATGGTTTGGATTGGAAGGGATATTAAAGATCATCTAGTTCCAAACCCCGAGCCATGGGTAGGGAGATCTCACACTAGATGATCACATAAAGAAAAACCTAGACAAATGTGACATAAAAATGACTGCCTAGTGTTTTGGAAATGTAAAGGCTTCAGTTGACTTTGATCAGGATGTGCAAAGTTGGACCCCAACACTGGACCATCACTGACCCTCATCCATTTATCTTTCAAGCTGGTCTTCTGCTAGATTTACCCAGCCAAGTAAAATAACCTTCAGTATCAACGAGCCCAAACAAACTAAACATTTTTGCAATATCCCTGTTGAATACAGCCTTTTAAATGAATAGGTTCCCTGTGCAATCCTTTTATCAGTCAACAGATTCCTCCTATAATTAGACTGTATTGCTTCATAAATGTACTTTTCCTTTATAATAAGAGAAAGGAAAATTACTTACAAAAAGCAAACACCTTCATCAAATAAGGTTCATGTCAATTCATTATTCAAATGCAGAGAACAATTGGTGGATATTCATTAACTGTGTCCTACGTCTACCCAATATCAAGAGGCACCAACTGAGTTTTCTGCTTTGTAATGTGCAGTAAGTAGCTCGTATTTGTTTTGCATTAAAGCAATTTCATGAGCTGTGTTAACTACGTGCAACGTTCAACAATAGCACTAACAACTGGTAAATGAGACTCTTTATGCTTAATCTACCTCTTAACGCATTTCACAATTCAGATTCAAATTGCTTGTCGAGAATTTTAATATACTAAAAAGCCATTCCAGACTAAATAGACAAGTTTTGCAGTCTCCAACTGTTTCCCAGTAGCAGAGAGAGCTACCCCACCCTACCTGATTCTGGGAAAAATCTACAGAATTACTTGAAACTGAGAGATAAATCTCAGGCCCCCAAGATAAATGTAGTTTCTGAGTTCACAGCATCTGCCTATTTGTCTGCAATCCCAATTTAATTGCCTAATATGAAAATTTTATTCTGGCTTCAAATTCAAGGACCAAGGCTTTACTCTTTACTTTGGATGCTGTTTTCTAAGATAGGAGATTTCCTGTTACCTGGTGGTTGGAAATAAAATTATAGCTATGTGTTGAGCTAAAACTTTAGTGTTTTCACTTCATTAGTGAAAATACTTGAGCAGTGGTGGAAGAAAGACAAATTTTTATTCCATTTTCTGAAGCTGGTTGCATATCAGAAATTATTTTTATCTTAAAGAGGTTATCATGAAAATACATTAAAATTAACACTCAGAGAAGACTGAAGAGGCAAGGAATGTCTTTTGAGCCATTCTTACGACAGAAATTACATTCAATTTAAAAATAAAAAAAGGATCTAGATGACTGAAAATGAAAAAATGTTAATGATGATATTTCATGAGAAAAATGACAACCAGACAACTACAGTAACTACAACAACAAGGAATAAATCTGCATTTGGGTTGACTAAGTATAGTTTTATAAATATGTATGGTATATATAGGAAAAAAAACCCCTCATGTGTATGCACATAGAGTCATTGTAGAGGTTTAGATTGGATATTCAAAAAGATTTATTCACTAAAAATTCTGTAAGCATAAGAACATGTCGCTCAGGAAAGAGGTGGAATCACTATCCCTAAAAGTGTTCAAAAATCCCTTGGATATGGCATTTGAGGACGTGGTTTAATGGTATAAATGATGGTGGTGCTGAGTTGACAGCTGGACTTGATAATCTTAAAGGTCTTTTCCACCCCTAATGATTCTATATGTGTGTATATGTATATTTACATCTCCATTCAGCTATGGAAAACTGCCAAACCCAAACAACTCCCCCTCATTAATTCGTTCATCAATACAAACATCTTTTACGTCCCTGTGCCAGGCAGTGAAAAATTATTGGCAAATCTAAAAGAAGCCTCGTAGTTCAAAGACATGGAAGCCCACAGAGGCCAGATTGTGGATGCCATTCCGTGGTGACACTGTTTCTTCTCAGCCCAGTTTTGGGATTTAAAATATTTTTTTTTAACAGAACAACCACAAGATACATATAAGAGGCATGGGACACAAATCTCTGTCCTATTTGGCAGAAAAACAATACATTTCTCTTTCTCATCTGACAGCAGCAGATATGTGAACACAACATTCCTGAGGGGAGGTGACACTCACATAAGCCAGCTCCTGTAAATCTCTTTCCTCTAATATCCACCAATGGGAAGACAACATGCTTATAGGCCAAACAGTTATGAAAAAGTGAGAAAATTAATATTTTCCATTGAAAAAGTAAAACTGAGGACCAAATATTTAAGATAAATAGAAATAGTGGACTGGGATGTGCATATTCTATCAACTTAATAAATTGCTTTGTTTGTATTGATTTACAAGTCTGTATTCGATACATTGGTTCATTATCCAAAGTTCTACAATAAAAATAAAATCGTTATGTTATATTTAAATTCTATTTCAGTTACACCAAGAACACTAATCCAAAGCTTCAATAACAGGCAATAATTAGAAAGGCATTGACAATATATCAAACTGTTTATGTTATGCCTCTCACTAAATCTGTTATGTAAGGAAACATAGGTTGGGATTTCATAAATACAATTTGACATTTATGTTACCTCTAAAAGTTAGAGCTATTTTGTTAAAATCCCTGGGATAGTAACGCAGTAGAAAAAAATATTTGGCATTGCAGTCAGATTTAGTGACAAATTCAGCGATAATTTACACTTTGTACAAAATTAGCAGTTAGAAAATATTTGATTTGAGACCCTTGAAAAATAGGAACCATCTGTCCTGAAAAAGAGCATTTTCTGAACAAAAAGAATTCTCCTGATCAGCTCTAATGACTGTGTCTCAGGGTTTCAATACTATAAGTCACTGTTCTAAAGAGAGGCTGTAGGTTTGTTACTTGCATTTGGCCAAGGAAGAAGGAGTGGCAAGGAAAGTATTTTTTTAGGAAAATTGCCATCTAAAAATATCATTCTAGTAAATCAAAAATGTTTCACAAATTGCACTGATTTCCCTTAAAGTTCTTCTAGGAGAAAAAACACTGACAATGTTCCAAAAGTCTCAAATTGATCTGCTAAAAAGGAAAAAAAAAGATTTATAATTTTAAATAAAATTTCTAGCTTTTTTTTTTCCTTTTTCACCAAGATAAAGTTCAAATAGCAATATATTTTAGAATTTAAAGGTCAGAAAAACCCCCCAAAATACTTCAGTTCATACACAGATGTTTTGGTTTCTTGTTGGTTTTTTCCCAGATTTGAAGTCTATTTTGAACATCACTTAAAAAACTGAACCTAGTGACTGGAGGCTATGTTACATCCTATATATCATCACAAGTGTCTACAATCACGATGGCTCTTCATGGAAAAGCACAAATAGGGTATTCTATAGAGGTTCTTGAACAATTCTGATTATGATAGATAAGAAGGGGAAAAATCCTTTTTCTCCACCTGATCTCTATGGTTATACATCACCACAGGGAAAATTAAAGCCATAAAAACATTGCTTTAGCAGTAAATTAAGCACTGGGGAAAATGTCTCCTGAAAGGCAGAGCAGTGTCTAACCCAATGCATCCTTCTTCTAAAATGAGCACTGAATCGTCTGGTACAGGAGAAGTTGTATGAATCATGTATCATAGAATCACAGAACGTCCTGATTTGGAAGGGACCCATTAGGATTATTGAATCCAATTCCTAGTCCTCAACTGCCTCTCATGTCTTCCCTCTAGACCCTTTGCTATCTTGAGAGCCCTTTGCAATTTTCACAACCCTCCTCTGGGCACTCTGAAATACCTTTATATCTTTCTTACATTGTGGCACCCAAACCTGCCCCCAGGACTCGAGGTGAGGCCACCCAGCCCAGAGCAGAGCAGGACAACCCCCTCCCTTGCCCCGCTGGTGATGCTGTCCCCTGATGGCCCCAGGACAGGGCTGGCCCTTCTGGCTGCCAGGGCACTGCTGACTCATGTTCAACTTTCCACTGACCAGGATCTCCAGGTCCTGTCCCACAGCTGCTTTCCAGCCTCTCATTCCCCAGTCTGTCTGTACACCCAGGGCTGACCTTGTTAATGTCCATACTGCTGGTGATTTCCCATTTCTCTGATTTGACAAGGTCTCTCTGTAGGGCCTCCCTGCCTTTGAGGGAGTCAACAGCTCCTCCCAGTTTAGTGCCATCGACAAATTTACTCGGTATTTATTCAAGTTCCGCATCCAAGTTGTCAATGAAGATGTTGAGGAGAATTGGGAAAAGGATGGAGCCCTGCAGAATCTCACTATTTACACTGCCAGCCTCATGTCACCCTTTCCACTACAACCCTTTAGGTCTGCCTTTATTTACCTCAGTTACATCTATGCATGAAAATGACACATTAGTCCAGATCTTCATATTGCTTTTATGAAGAGTCTGTGTAGGAAACATTCACAAAGCACACTGTGATATCTTTTGGCTAAGAGATGATAGAGCAACACTGAATAATTGCAATTTTATGGTGAAAACCCACCCAAAATATTAATAAAAAAGCCTGTTTATGAAAAAAGAGGGCAAATTAGATACAAAGATTTATATAAATATCTTTTTTTCTATCTATTTATCTATCTAAAGCTGGCCTTTATATGTAACTTTAAATTAAGTATTTATTAATACATACACACCTGTGGCACAAATTCTGATCCCCTAACCAAAACTAATGCAGTGGAGACATCAGAAAGGGCCTTAACACATTGTCCTTTCTGATTAAAGAGAGTCCATGCTGCCTGCCCACAGATAAGGAAAGCAAATCCACTCCTGTTTCTCTGATCAAACAAAGACCCCTGAGCTGAAGAGCTGCCTTGTTATTACTCATCTCTGCAGGGAACAACATAAAACAATAAATTTTTAAAAGAAGACTTGTTAACATCTTTCTGTCTCTGCCACCTGTATGTTCACACACACACACGCAAAAGGAGACCCTGTTCAGTGATATTAACACAATTGTGCCATTACAATTTGCATTCATGACATCAGAAAATGCTAAAAAAGTTTTGATTCAACTTGTACACCTAGCAACAGGGAAGGATGGGCTGAGCTGTGGCTCTGGTTGAGGTGGAGATGATTTTTATGCTATGTAATTATACAGGTTAGCAGCTAGCAGAATAGTTCTCTTTATTAGGTATATGAAGGTATTTATTAGGTATATATAGGTCTGATATTGGGTATATTAATAAAGAGATAAGTAATTAAATAAATAATTTTCCCCAGGATTTTATAGATTATTATTGGCCTTGTTTAGAAAAGTTTACACTCTAACTACATAGGAGTTAGTGACCAAAGCTCTAATACCTGTCACAGTTTGCTTGTATAAGAGTGGTGAGATTAGTATCCAGCAAAACTTTTATATGTAGACCATAAACATGTGCAGCTCAGCTCATCCTCCTGGACTCCCTTCATAGCACAGAGAGAGAAACAGGAATTTTTGGAGCACAGTTCATCCCCTCTACTTCAAATGTTGTTGTAGGATCATAGAATGGTTTGAATGAAGGGACCGTAAAGGTCATCCAGTTCCAAATCCCTGCCTTGGGCAGGGACACCTTTCACTATCCCAGGTTGCTCCAAGCTCCATCCAACCTGGCCTTGAACACTTCCAGGGATGGGACATCCAGAACTTCTCCCAGCAGTCTCTTCCAGTGCCTCACCACTCTCATAGGAATTAATTTCTTCCTAATATCCAACATAAATCTACCCTTAAAACCACTCCCCCTTGTCCTATCACTTCACATACCCGCAAAAAAACTCTCTTCAACATTCTTATAATATACAATTCCCTAGAAATGCTCCTTGCTTTCCACTGTGTATGAAAGGAAGGGAATGTGTATGAAGGAAAATTAAACTAGAAGCTTAGAGGCAGATAATTCAGAGTTGTGAAGAGAAGTTGCACCCCAGTGCTCACTTAAAAAAAAAAAAAATAAAAAACTTAATTCGTATAGTTTTGAACAGAGGAAAATAAACATGGAGCATCCTGAATTTGAATAGATATTTCCTTCCCTCAGATAGAAGAAATGTTTCAGACATCATGATTTGGATTTTTCACTCAGCAGTACTTGCTGACTCTAAGAAGCTGACTGTCAGCCCCAGAGCATGTAATTTTGGGTCTAGTGTGAGCTTGGAAAACCTCTTAGAGAAAAATTAGGAACTGAAGGGACCTAAGAGAGAAGTGAAGAGGTGTGGAGGGAGGGGAAGGACTCATCTTGTCCTCACAAGACAGAATGGCCACGGCTGATACAAGAGTTGAAGACACTTTGCCAATGCACATGGGCCAGTGTGGACCTCACAAACAAATTAAACTCAGTTCTCTTGCAGGTGCCATTTCTCTCATGGTGTGTGGCAAAATATGCTACCAAACACAGTGAACTTCTATCAAAATGCATGTACCAAAGTACTTGGCTCTGTGTTGCCTTCTGAAATACAGACATGAAGCAAATGGTCACTCTGACATGCTTTTTATTTAATAAAAGCAACAAGGACTGCAGTTTCCTATTTAGGAATGCCAGGCTCTATTATGTACTGACAGTCGCTGCCAGAGAGAAAGTGACTTCAGGCTTGGATCTCTGTTCACGTATGACAAGAGCTACAGGAATAATTGATTTTACAGTTCACTGCCCAAATGGGGAAAAAAGAAATGTGTTAAGTCAACTTAGAAAGAAGTATTTCCTCCTTCAAAGTGAAATGAAACACCCTTTTGGGTTGTTTTGTTTTTTGTTTTTTGTTTTTTTTTAAAGACATTTTCCTCAGTGATTGCAAGCTATCTAATCCTTGTGACTTCACATTTCAAAACCTGCCACTTAAGCACCACAACAAACCTTTTACAACTTTATAATGAGCTACAAATACAAATTAAATCATACCCGCAACCCCCCTGTACACTGTGGATTTAAATAAATTGACATGTGCTGAGTCACGTAACACAGCACAGGATGCCACAGCAATTATTTAATGTGGGGAGCAGTAAACATTAGGGTATAGAGGAGGTTTATATGTAAAATATATTCCAATATATTCTAGTATATGCCTATTTCACCGTTTCCACAGAGGTGGTGGACTGAACTCAGTAGTCACACCACTCCCTCCTGTCTCTGACTACAGTCTGGGATTTCTTTCTTGCCAGGGAAAATGGCGTGTTAGTGGGATATGATACACAGGAGGAGAACCAGGCTGACACTACATTGTCTGCACATCAGTCAGATTCCAGAAATAACCCAAGTCTCACTGCACTTATCCCACTGATGTTCCATTTCACCTTTCTGAAATTTGGGTTCTTTTTACCTTTCCAAAATGTTGACAGGAGCCACCTCAAAATTAAATATCAAAGTGATCAAATATTTGATGAGTTCTATTTCTAAGTCACAGTATTATCACTGGAATCAGACTGGTCAGAGTTATCCTGACTGATAGCCTGCCCCTAAGCACAGGATGCACTGAACAGTTTCGTTAATGAAATGTCCCTATTGCAACCTCTCTGACTCTGTTTATGCAGAAGGTCATGGCAATGAAAACTTATTTGGGGCTATTTGAAATTTCCCAACAAGTTGCGCTTGAGTTGTGTGAAGACTTTGGGCACATGAAGCACACAAAGCTGCCATTTTAAGCTTAAAAGCTTAAAAACTTGACATCCTGCTACTCTCTTAAAACTATTTCACCTACAGATATGTCCATGTATGGGGGAAGAATTGCTTACTTCAAACACTGGAGCATCATTTGTGCAGAAGGAAAGACTCAAAGGCAAAGACGAGGATCTTCTTGTCCAAAGAAAGGAATATAGAAAGAACCAGACACAACAAACATGCAGAAAGGATACTAAAGAGATGATAAAAATTAAGTCTCACTTAAATGAGGTGATGAATTTGCTCATTTCCTGTTCACATTTTGTAGAAGAGACATTTATGAGCTAGATGCTTCCACAAGCAAAATCCGAGGACCATTATTCAAGCATCATATAAATACAATAAAAAAATAGGGTATATTTCCTTTTCTTGGGAAAACTAAAATTCAAAGAGGCCATACACATTTTGAAAAAAAAAATTAAAAAAAGTCTAGATCCAAGACTATATTCCATATCAATCTAACAGGCTGAGCTTTTGCTTTTACCAACACTCACTGGTATTAGTTGTGGGGAACATACATCTAGTGTCTAACAATATGGCATGATGCCATCAAGAAACTAAAAGATTTTGTGAATTATTTTAATAACAATGGTATAGACATGAGTGCCTTGGGACTTTTGGTACTCCTGCCTATTAGCAGGATGTTTATGAATTGCACCATTTGCTTTCCAGGCTACTGCAGCAGGTGGCCAAAATCACTGAACCCTGTCATTTTGCTACCACTGGCAATGGGTTCTAAAATTATATAGGTATGATCTGAAAATAGGTTCCTAGTAGGTTATTTCAGCCCTTGATCATGCAGACTCTCATAGGAGGGAAGAGATACAGTGTCAACCATGCCCACCCAAATCTATTTATTGAGAGCTTTGCCCAGAATTCAGTTTAAATGCCTATAATCAGAGCAGTTGCCGCATGGTGGTTAATTGCCTTTGTCTTCACAAATGGAGATAAAAAATGAAACAATCACAACACTATTTCTGATCTTTTCCTCATCTTAGCAAATTTAAACATTAGCAACAGTGTCAAACAATGGCTAAAGAGGAAATACTTAACTGTCCTTTGACAGTGAAAAATTACTTCAACCTTTAGGAGTTCCTTTTTAAAGCAGTTTGACATTTAGTTACCAAGGCAGAGTTTTTATTTTATTGTTTCCTTCAGCCTATTACACAGCCACAGGTGTTACCAAGTAGGTTCCTAGGATTCATATGCAAGTGGAAAGAAGTCATGTCTCTATTAACAGGACTGTTATTTTTTTATTATTATTTACAAATGCTCCTGCATATCCCAGACTTTCTACTTGGTTTATGATTGACTTCCATTTCTCCCCAAAGAGGTAAGTAAAAGATTTTGACTTCTATAATCTTTGTCAAACTGGAGCAGAAGAGAAATCCAACAAGTCTTGTGTTTTGCAAGCAATCACAGTCAAGTATTTGATACTCACGGAGGAGACAGAGGTGAACAAAGAAAACAAAATAAAAGCCCTGACAGCTTCAGAAATTGTATGCCTTCAAGCAAAGTCATCCTCGAATTACCCCAATATTGGTTTATATCACAGCCCTCTCAGTTCCCATCCTTTCAGAACAAGGACTGTGTCAGTGCTGTCATTTTGCACAATTGTGTCAAATCTTGCAAAGTTCAGAGAAGCACCTTCCAGCACTGTGTTATACCAGCTCTCTTATGGTCTACAGAAATGGGGAGAAAAAGAATCCTTTTATCAAGTCTAAATGTGCCATTTTTCAGGTTACTTGAATTTTGTCCATTATTGTATTGTGAAAAATAATCAACAGAAGATCTGTTGTGAGAACATACTCCAAAGTCTGCTGTAAAACCAAGTCAAATCAATTTCCACTACTTCCCTACTTATTTTGTTGATGATAATTCTGAGCCTCAGAGTCCCATCACTCAAGTAATTGAAGTTGGTCAAAATGACCCAATGAGATGCATTAAATTTTTCTTTTAGAAATGTTTCAAAACTTGCTTTAATGAGTATTATTTTATTAGTGTTATTTTTTTATTTTATTTCAAATCACACTCAGAAAAAAATCATTTAGAGCCTGAATTAAAGGCACCTTCCTTTTTGCCAAAATTATTCTGCACAAAAATTGCTCCTCTTTGGCCCAGATACTGTAATGCTGGTCTGGTTTCTTTGATGTGGGGGATGTAGTTTCTATGCCTTTTGCTGCCAGGAAACAGCTCAATATCTAAACCTGTGATTATGCCACATTCCTGAAATCTTCACTTATGACACTCTCAGGCAATGAATCATTTATAGGTCTTTCACATGCATGCAAACATAAATCAAATGGGAAATCCAATGATAAAATAATATACAGTCCTTTTTATCACTGCAGAAATCCACAATTTCTGTTCTAACACTGAAACAGAACTAATGGCTAATCAGAATATTTGCTGGGTATGTTACTTTAAGGCAATTACATTCATACGTTATAATTTACTGCAACAAAATAGGGAACTTTTGAATAGCTGGAACTGTATAAATTTGCATAACTATTACATCTTCACAGGTTCATTTTCATAACCCCATAGATACCTCCTGTATTATGCATAGTACATATACCAGCCCTCAAGTAATTTACACTCAAAGACAATCAAATTTCATGAGCTGTGAGTAGCTCACCATTTTTTTCTGCAGGGCATAATTTTATGGTTTTAAATAAAATACTTCTAATGAGTTCAGTAGCGGAGAAAGGGACTGATTGGCAGCTCTGGAGAGTTGAAATGTATTTGTTTACAAAAGAAACACAATGTGTAGAGCAGAACCAGAGCTTTTCCACCCACATGAACATTTTTTAACACTGCCTTGGAGGTGTCCTGCTGTCCTGCTCAGCCTTTCACCCCTGCTTCTCATCAGCCAACCCTGTCTGCCAGTGCCAGGAAGACCTAATTCCAGCAGAGACATTGCAGATTGCATCCAGACCCAAAAAAAGCCTGAGAGATGTCAAAGACTTTTGCTTTGGGTCAACAAAAGTAGATACATGGTGCCTTCAACTGACTTTATAGGTTTTTTTCCTACCCATGGAAAGAATTTGGGAATATCTTGGGAGATCTTATAGCAGCCTTTAAATACTTAAAGGCAAATCATAAGAAATATGGGGACAGAATTTTTAGCAGAGCATGTTGAGATAGGACAAGGGGTAATGGTTTAAAACTAAAAGAGTTTAGACTTAGACTAGATATTTTGTGATGAAGGTGCTGAGACACTGGGCCAGATTGCCCAGAGACCTGGTAAATATCACATCCCTGGAAACATTCAAGGCCAAGTTTGAGGGGGCTCTGAACAACCTGTTCTAGTTGACAATGACCCTACTCATTGCAGGGGGGTTGGAATAGATGACGTATTAAATGTTCTTCCAATCCAAACCATTCTATGAGTCTGTGAAGAAGACAAAGAAGGAAAGTGATGGGTAAAGGCTTATCTGACTTGGCCTTATCTGATCTGCTCAGAACCAGAGGCAGCAGAACAAAACTGCAGCTCCTCCACAATTCATGACACACCCAGATAACCTGGGATCATGCAGGGCTGAGTGCACAGATATTAACAGTACATCAGACCCTATTAAAATACCATCCTGTGGAGCTGCCAACAGTAGAGGTAAATACTGTTGTAAAACTAGGCTGACTGGAGGTTTGATTTGTGAAGGTTTATGCTGGTAAAGTAGTATAGGCTCATTTGCCTCTGTCTGGCTTACTCTAAATAAGTCTTTAGACCCATATTCTCACCCAAGTGTGTAACTCCATGAATATGCACTTTTCCTGGTTATGCAAAGAGCTTCCTTGAAGCATTAACCAATTTTGATCCAAATTTCTTTTCTTTTTTGTCATTCATCACTGGAGTACAGATTCTGGATATGTGAATAAGTCAAATCATCTTCAGAAGTTATTCTTGTCCTGAAGTCGTTCTAAAATTATTCTTATTTTACCATAAAGCTACAAAAAATGCTTTGTTGGCTAAACAGAGGTGAATAATGTTATTCACCTCTGTCTGGCAGTGCTTTTGAGAATCATAATACACTGACCCATCTCTTTCTCTTAGCTTATTCTTATCTGATTGCCACACTGCCCAATCTTGTCTGATCCTTGGAGAAAATATGAGACCATTTGAGTGGGATCAGTTGGTTATGCACAAAATGATGTTGCAGGGACTGCACTTCCAAGTGTTCCTGCCCAGCACTGCACCAAAGCTTACAATTCTTATCAGCTGGGAAGCTGTTTCTTGGGTCATTATGACTGAGGTGATAGCTGTGAGCAGAGGCTGAGGCTTTTGCTGTCACATGAGGACTTGTTTCCACAAAACAAGCCAAAGTGGTTGGAAAAAGAGGGAATCTTTTTTCTCCTTCCCCAGTCCCTGAGCTGCTGTCTGGGACACTTTCCAATAGCAAAGGGTTGGCATTCAGAAGATGGATCTTGGCTGTGCTGTTGTTGGCATCTCTGATCACTCTGGAAAGACTGTCAGCTCAGAAGCTGAGAGTTGTTTTGGTCTTCCTTCAGGAACTCTCTCATCATCAGTCAGTGGGAATTATTGTTCCTTAGGAGCTAAGGATTAGTGCTCCTCAGGGCATATGAACATGATTTTTAAGCAAGGTACCACTGGAAAAAATGCTGACAAGAAAGGAAAAGTGGATAATAAAACATTCTTTCAAAAGGTAGAGAGCAGCCAAGTCCAGTTCCTGAAGTGAGGAGTAAAAAGTCTGTTGCCACTGCTCCTGTACTTTACTTCCGGGAAGAAAAGAAAAAAAAAAAAAAAGGTATTGAAGAAGCCCCTTCCTGTAAAATTCCTGAAAAATCAATGCTGGAATCTCCAGAAAGGAAAACTTTGAATTGAAAGAATGCCAGCCAAGTGAATGGTACTAACCACATAAATGGATTTGGACAAAGTGAGAAATTATGGTGATGGAAGCCAAATAAATTCTTCAGTATATAACTGTAATAGTAGCTGTGAAAGGGAAATAAATCCTCCATGCTCATTCTGCCTTTTACCACACTACTCACAACTCTCTAAATTAGCCATAAAAATCCTTTCAGTTATATGGCTAGGTGAGATTTGGAAAGAGAATGCAGCAATCTGATTATTTCCAATACAGAAACAGTGCATAAAAACAGCAAAAAAAATACATATGAAAAGAACAACTTCCTATGCAAATTCTATTGCTTAACAAAAGGAATAAATTATCAGTCCAATATGAGCAATTCCCTAGAATTTTCTCCAGAACAAGGCACCATCACCCTCCTACCTGGAGTCTCACAAGAATCTCCAGTTGGTTTCATTACATTTTCATTGAATACTCATAGCAAAAAGATTGCAAGGCTTTTTTTAACACCATGTTTCAGGCCTAAACCCAAATTAATCTCAGTTTTGAACTCTATAAAAACACAGATCATTGCTTTGCTATATGCTGCATATGTCGGATCAGACAGTAAGAACCACAAAAATGAAATATGCCAGTGATTAAAGAAACCAGTTATTGTCACATTATTAGTTACATGTTTTCTGCTACATCTAGGAAATCATTTAGTTCTTTCTAGAGATCAGCCATTTATCTTTAGGCAACCAAAGATTAAAGACTTCATCAGTAATTATCACAAATAGTGCCTTGAACATACTGATTAAAGATACTTGTCATTTTACCTTATAAAGAGTAGTATATCAGCTGTTTTAGTATTTCAGAATAATTATGTGTTGGACATCTGCTGGAGTCCCAGTCACAGCTAACCACCATTTGCTTCAGCAAGACACCCAAGGAATCTTTTAAAACCACCCATAACAAATGCATTCTATCACATTAAAGAAGTGTTTGCCATTAAACACTCACACCAGAGCAGAGAAGTCTGAGATGGAAACTAAAGACATTTCCACAAATAATTAACAACTCTAGATGAAATTCTGATGTAAACAACATTGAGCAATTATAAGAAAAAGCTATTTTAAATACTGGGATTTAAAAAAAAATTAAAAGCGGTAATATGTATCAGCAGTCTTAGAACCACAGAATCATATCACATTTTACAATCCCCACAGTGGATATGTGGGCTCCTCTGTGATGCACAATCACTACAGAATCAAATAATATTCTGAGTTGGAAGGGACCTACAAGGATCATCAAGCTGAAATTTGAAGTGAATGGCCTGGACAGGGATCAAACCCACAACCTTTGGGTTATCAGCCGTATGCTCTGATGAACTGAGATAATCTCAGGGCCTTCCTACTTCAAGAGCTGAAAAAGTTAATTATTTGGCCAAAGAGCCATAACCATAGAGAAGAAAAGATGACTAAACCACAGATGACTGCTATGAGACATAAAAATGTGGGTTTGAATAATGTTTTGGTGCTAGGCTAGAACAGCCTAGGTTTTGCATATGTAGCTGAAAAGATGAAAATATTATCAAACTGTCTGTGGAAAAGGACTCTTATCATCAACAGATTTTATTTGAATGGTACTCCTGGTTCTTGTGTTATGCCAGGCATAAACCTCAGGTCTTTTGGGATTGCTACATCAATGCTAGATGAAAAAAGAACACTTCTCATCAAACACCAGTGCCTTATTAATGAGAAATCATATGATTAATCAATCTGATTACTTAGAAGTCAATTTATCTGCAGTGCAACTGCTAGCCAAGTGAAAATAAGATTACTGTGAGTACAGTTTATTAATAATCCCCAGTATGCCATTGATTCAACTTGATTATAACACAGCAGGCATGTGATGCACAATATTACAAAGACATTAAACCAGCCTGACAACAGTGAATACAGAAGAGGTTCATGCTACAGGGTAAGGCACAGAAATCCTGAAGTGTAAGTGACCACTCAATTTGCAGATCAGCAAAGAATAGTTTATTTTATTGTGGATAAATAAAGCTGCTGTGATTTTCCAGTATCCAGCTCTTAGAACAGTTGATATCACCTGAAAGAGTGAGTCAGTGTGGAGTTGAGACACAGATCTTGTAACATCCAAAACAACTCCTTGAACTTCCTCACCCAGAAACACAATTTAGCAGACACAAAGGGGAATTCAGGTTCCCCAAAGGGAAACCAGTCACACAGAGCTCATGAAGCTGTTTCACTCCACTGGCATCTCCCAAGAGTGCAGTAGATCTGATCTATTTTGAACACATATAGAGTGATATATATTCCCTGTGAGCATAGATTATGGGCTGAAAATAACTTGAAAAAGTTCTAGCACTTCTCATTATTTTATAGATTTTATTATCCTGTAGATTTTTCCCTTCTAGTTTGTTGACCACAAAATTGTCTTCCTTCATATTTCTCTGACAACTCAAAAATATCTTCTGTCAATAATAATTATCTTTGTTGTCTTAATTGTGCTTAAAGGGAAAAGTGTAGTATAAATATAGAAAAAATATTAGAGAGGGAGGCAAGAAGGAAAGGAGAAAAAGAAGATCCCTGTTTGCTAGGTATTGGAATAGGAAGAGACAGAAAGACTTAAAAAAAATCACCTAGGTTTAAATAGAATTAGTTATTATAATTACCCTGCTAAGCCAGGAGATGAGGAAAGTGTAAGTGATGTCCAGAATTCGTTTGGTGAGATCTAGGGGAAATGCACATGTACAATCCAAAGCTGCTGGCATTTAATTAGTCTCCACAGTGAGAAGTCACAAGTGCAGAACGAGGAGTCTTCAGGATCTGTCATTAAGCAGTGGCACCTCAGCAGCCCAAACACAGAGGATTAGGGAGTGGAAAGAAGGGTTGATTGATGCAGACTATGTTTAAAAGTTAAGGCAGTCAATTGCCTTTTCAGTGAGGAAAAAGCAAATCAGTGATATAAAGTAGATGAGCACAGTCAACCTGTGGGCCTAAAAAGAGCATTAACTCTCTGATGCATCCAAATCCTATCACGAAAGGAGGGTAAATGGGAAGTATGACCTATATATGATATATCAAGGTAGAAGTCTTCTACTTTGTATTCAAGAGGTATCTGGACAACATAACTTGGCAGTTTTACCATCATATTTCAGCACACTTCTGGCTCTCCTGGGAGTTTAAGGCTTCTGTAAATCCAGCCGCCACTCTACTGTGTTCAAATCTTTTCTGAACCTTGAGTGGTGAATTGCCATTGTTTAACGTGGAGGAAGGTTCTTTCATCTCACAGAAGCCTCCCCTGGTCTCATTCCCCTCAGGTACCAAAAACCTTGCCACATAAACCCAAAACACCATGTCAGTAATCCATCTACTGCATATGATGACACTAGTGAGAACAAAATTTACTTTTGTGATCCACTCTCCTTCTTGAATTTGTAGAATTTATACTAAATCTATGAAACTGAATAAATTGTGGAGTTAGTAAGGCTTCAGACACCACAAACTACAACTTTCCTGGGGTTTTATGCTAGACCTGGGGAAAAAAAAAGGTGCATTAGCAATGATTTAGAGTTCCTACACTTTTCAAACTTCTGCTCATTTGTAATAGTTTGGAAAGAAGTCTGGAAAAAATAATCTATCCACAGCTGTCAGCTACTTTTTGGTTTACTCAAATAGCTAAAGCTAAAATAAGGAAAGTCTTGACTGTTTGCAGTCTTACAGTAAAATAAATAATCAGATTTGGTTCCCCAGAAAAGATACTAAACAGAAGGTGCTTGCCCAGGAGATGCTTTTTAGAGGTTAAGCCTGGAGACTTCTTAGTTCAAGGAAAACATAGAAATGAACATGAAATGTAGAAGGAGATGAAAATAGAACTAAACAAAATTGAAAACAGGATAGACCAACACTAACTCTTCCATGGCAGTTTATGACACAAAAAGAAACTAACCAACATCCCTAAAAAATTGATTTTCCCATGTCCTGCCTCTCAGTGAAGCTTTTTCAGCCTTGGAAGACCAGATCTATTGATGTTTCACCCTAGATTTAGCCAGTTGCATCAAATCAGAATAGTTTACAGACAGAAATATGTGTGGTATATTTTGAGTTCTGGTATTCAACAGTTACTAATTCAGACATGCAATAGCGAAGGTATAAACACAAATATACATAAAGTAATGAGAGAGGTCTGCAGTTTTCAGGGGTTTTTATTTCATGAAAAGGGTATTATCCATTCTCTTGCCCACTGGCAGTGATGCAAAATTCTAAAAACCAATTGAAGTTTAGCAAACACATTCAAACAACCTGGAGTAGTATCCGCAAGTTTTTAAAGGGAAGAAAACTTGACCCAGTACAAAGTACTGCGGCACTGTAAGAACTAATATTATTCTTCTTCCTTCAATACCTTACAACCTGATATAAACTTCCATTTAAACCAGCAGTCAGTCACTCCTTTGCTTGGACTTAGGTCTAGCCCCACAACAGTTTCTTTTCTAGCCCTGAATTTTTATTTCTTTATGTTAAGCCAAGAGAAAACACCCTTTGCTCATTATCATGCATCAAGCATAGGCAAAAAGGCCATCATGGTCTATTAAGTGAAACCACTCAGCTCAAGAACAGATGTCACGAGTTATGGAAGTTTCTGAAGCTAAGCAAGGGGACATCTGGCCATGTGGACTGTGCAGCATTATATTTATGATGTTTTGGTGTGTGGTGACTGCATTTATGGTGACTGTAGGGCAGTAGCGTGCTAAAGCCAGTTCTTGGTAGAGCAATTTCCTTTTGGTATTCCATGGTTCATCTACTAGGATGATAATAACTGCATTGGCTCTGCCTGGGATGCGTTGGTGTGCACCCCACACCCCCAGCAAGCGTTTCCATATAGAGAAAGATTTAAGACTCACCCTTTGCATTTCTTATAAAGAAATGTATTTGCTGTCTCAACAGTAATTGGCTCAGTGCCAGCCCAGAGGCACTGATTGGGCTTGGAAAGTGTAATTCAAACCCTGTTTCTGATTTCATTAGGCCAGGGGCCAAATAGCCCACCTGAACTATTGAGTACTAAAAAGAGGGAGCAAAGCACATTTTTGAGGTGTTTGTTGTAGCAAGTGCATGAGGATCTGTCCTATACTGTGCTCAGCTATACTCTTTGTATTATTTTCTTTCATTATTAAAACACTTTTGATTTTTAAATTCATATCCAATCATGCTGTCTCACTAATTGATTTATGCCATTTCCCTGAAAGGGGTGAACCCTCAGAGGTATTGGGAACCCCAATAGGGATGGAGTTAACTTCCCCCATGGCACCCTTCCCAGGGCTGTGCTGGGCATTGGTGGCTACAGAGGCGTGGGTGACACTGCAGGGTTTTGGCTCCTGCTGAGCAGAGCTGGCACAGCCCCAGAGCTGTCTCCAGCACTGTCCCATCAGCAGGGTGGCAGTGGGCAAGATTCCTGGAGGGGACAGAGCCAGGCCAGCTGACCAAAGGGATATTCCATACCATAGGATGTGTGCTGAGCAATAAAAGCTGAGGAAAAGGAGGAGAAAGGGGAGTATTCACTATTGTAATGTTTGTGTTTCAGAAAACCCACTTCACACCCTGAGGCCCCACTCCCCAGGAAGTGACTGGACATCACCTGCTGAGGGGAAGGAAAGAATGAATCTTTTGTTTTCCTTTGCTTCTGCACATGGCCTTGATTTTGCTTCATTAAACTAACTTTATCTTTACCCACAATTTTTCTGTAGTGCACCCTGTCTCGTTGACAAGGGGAATGATGGAATGGCTTGGTGAGCACCTGGCTTCCAGTCTAGGTCAACTCACCACAATTATCCCGCCATTTAAAAAAAAAAATAGTCTACAGAGACAAGCAGAAGATAGAGCTTCCAGATAAGGAAGTAGATTGAGAAGAAAATAAGGGTTTTTTCTAGTTACAACAGACCAAGATTTTTTTCATAGAGACTAAAAGCAAAAATGGGAGTGGAGAGCTTTCCATTTCTTTTCAACAGAGACTTGTCCATAGGATAATGAAAACAGGCACCACTCTCCAAAGAAGCCTCTTTCTTATGAGATATAAAGAGATTGGCCTAAAATACAAACAGTTATTTAAATGTATGTGATGTGACTGTCAAGCAGAGAGGGAGAGGTTAAGGTCAGTTTGTTTGCCAAAAGCATACACTGACCCAATGTTTGGGAAAGCAGCCTCAGGCCAAACATTCTCTCAGCCCTGGTCAACCCCCTGGTAGTTCCTCTGCACCAGGTGCTCTAGGCTTGCACGTTTTGAATATTTATACAGAAAAGCTTTGACAGGAAATGTTGAGGGAAGCTGAGGGCAGCATGTTAATCAGAAGCCTTGTATCAAGGTTTCTTAACCGGTTAATGGTGGCAATATTCTGGAGTGAGTTTCTAGAGCTGAGGAAACATTTTTTGACAAAAAAAAAACCCACAAAAATAAACCCCCAAGTCTAGCACTTAAAAAACATAAAAAAAAAAAAAATTAGGAAAAAATATCAATAAAAAAATCAATTAACCACTTTAAAACAACCAACTTTCTCTTTAAAATTGCACAAAGAGCTCTCCTTTTTCACCTGGGGTATGTAGCAAGATCAAGACACACCAACTGTGGGACCTGCCATGAGTAAGTCATTGTGTGTAACACCTCATCACCAACACACACAATATTCTGGGCAAAAAACCTTCTTTCACAACATCCTTTAATAATAACTTATATCCTCTGAGTGTCATAGACAAGAACTGAAAGCCAGGACCTGAAGGGTTGTTCTTCCAAAAAGATCCCTCTACAGGAAATATAAAACTGTGACATGTTCTCCACAGACAACGTGGGCATTCTGTGTGATTGAACTGAAGTAAGACATTGTTCCTCATCCTCCTTACCTCTGAAGAAGTGGGTTTGCAGTAGCCAGCTCCAAACACCAGATTTTCTAATGACATACTGGACTGGTCTGGTCCTGCCTCCATGTTGCCTTTACCAAGCCATGAACCTTTCCCTGGACGAGCGAAACTACAAGGAGAAAAATTGAGAACAAAAAGTAATCAGAGGAGCAATGTTATAGAAGAATCATTGTTCTCCCAATATTATTTCCTTGCTTAGAAAAGATTTACAATTTTGGTGAGTTTTGCTTTTGTTTATTTCAAGTTACACTGTAAATTCATGTTTTCCTTGAAAATTATTATTGTCCAGTGTGCAGTACCTCAGGCAATGTGAATGAAGTTTGTTCTCTAGGCATTCAGTCCAGTGGTTTGAGTGTTATCTTTAACTCACTCCTTTCCCTGCTGTCTTACAGATCTTTCCTCAGCTTAACATCTTACCAACGCAACCTTTCCCTCTATCCACATGGATCACATTCTTATGCAACCTCTCATCAGCTTGCACATTGATGGATGCAACATCTTTCTCTCTGCCTTTAACCACATCATCCTTCCTATCTAAGATGTGCATGATCTCTCCTAATTACCAATATCTTTTGCAGCTCATCCCAAACTTATTTTATAGATTGGAATTTTGGTTGCAATTTCTCACTCTCCCATGGCATTAGCTTTCAGCACCAAAAGGATAAGACTTCAGCCAAAAAACTACTTTTTTTTTT